>CAUYSK010116859.1:0-26886 GCA_963575035.1 Avahi laniger | reverse complement strand
TGGACAGTTAAAAATATATAGAAAAAATTAGCCGGGCTTGGTGGCGCATGCCTGTAGTCCCAGCTACTTGGGAGGCTGAGGCAGTAGGATTGCTTGAGCCCAGGAGTTTGAGGTTGCTGTGATCTAGGCTGACGCCACGGCACTCACTCTAGCCAGGGCAACAGAGTGAGACTCTGTCTCAAAAAAAAAAAAAAAATGTGTTTGCATATATAGTATTTCCTTTGACCTTTGAAAGAGCCCTGTAAGGGTAACTCTATAGCTGTAATCATCATCATCTGAAACAGTCTCAGAGAGGGAATGTGATTCGCTCAAGGTCACACAGCAAGTGAAGGCAGAGCTGAGACTAGAACCCTGCTCTCTACCCTCCCATCAGACACTTCCCTGGTACTCAGCTCTCCTTGACTACCCTCCCCAACACACACAGCCACCCAGACACACACAAGCCCCGCTGTTCTCACCCCGCTCAGGGTCAGCCTGCTACCCGCGTTCCGCAGGTGCCTCTCAAGGCTGCTGGGCTGCACGTCCTCCCAGCGGATCCGCCACAGCTCCGAAGCCAGCTCCTTCTCCAGCTGCATCTTCCTGGGGCGTGAGGCCTGCCTCTGAGCCCATGACCCGGGGCGGGAGTGCTCAACAGCCCCTCCTCAGACCCCAGGGACCACTCGATGTGTGAAGATATGGGCGGGGGAATTCTGTCCTCAGGGCTGAGAGCCAGGAGGCCGGCCTCCGTGAAATTTTGCCTCACCAGGGGCTTTGGCATGGATACCTCAATGTCCTCATTTGGAAATTGAGGGCCTTAATATCTATTTTCTTCTTAACTATTGCAAGAATGAGAAAAAAAAGACCGTACATGGAAGTGCCTGGCACATAGTGTATGCTCACTCCGCACGGATTTTTTTCCCCTGCCCCTTTCTCTCCTGTATCGTTAACTTCCATCCTTGCATTTTAGTCTCCACTGGAAGGCAGGAATGGGGCTCATTCAGCTCCCTTCCCCACTCTGGCTTTGGCACCTGGCACACAGCAGGATCCATCATCCCTGCTCAACTAATAAGGCCTAATCCCGAAGATTCTGAGCCAGCGCTTCCCAGCTGGCCTGCAGGAGCAGCAAGGGAGGCCAGCCTCCAGGTGGAGTCCACGCCACGGTGTCACTCCCCACTCTGCTGCTCCCGACCTCTGCTATCCCTGTGCCTTCTCTCGCGGCCCCTTCCCTCCTCCCTTTCTCTTCTCTGTGTCTTAAAGCCCTCATCTCCCTTGCCTTCCCCGCTGCCCCTTTACTCCTACGCCCTCCCCTCAGGGTCCTTGCCTCCTCCTCTGCTGTTGGTTCTCCAGGCAACCCCCCCCCTCCAGTCACCACACCCATGCCACGGCTCACCTGTATATGAAGAAGGAGACGATCAGAATGCTGAGCAGAGAGAGGCTGCCCACCAACGCCAGCACCTCCAGGGCGGAAAAGTGATCTGCAAGAGAGAGTCTGAGTTGCAGCAAGAGAGATTTGGGTTAGACAACAGAAGAACCTTCTAATAGTCAATCAGTGAACTGGGAGGATGGATGAAGGGAAGAAAAGGGCAGGAGGAGTCTTTCTCCAGGGAACCCTCAGCGTGAGACAGGAGCACCTATTCGATTCCACTTAGGGGGAAGGAGGCAGCATCTCCACTATGGAGGCCTGGAAGGCCAGGGCCAGTCACCTTGGTTGCAGGCTGGGTCCTCATTGTCAAAGCCACATTTGGGGATGTCAGGAGGAGGGTATCCCAGTGGCCAGTTCAGTTTGCGCCCTGACACGGCCACCAGCTCTTGGGAAGTCCCATTGTAGTTCAGTACAACCTATGGGAGAGCAGGAGTGGTGGGTGGGCAAAGGCCGGGGGGGGGGGGGGGGGAGGTCTCCTGTCTAGTGGGGCAGTCCTGCCTCCCACCTGCCCCAGCTCTGCTTCAGGGCCTTTATCTGGGCTGTCAACTCTTCACTGAGCCCCTGCTGTGACTGGATATAGAGACCCCATGTCCGTGCACGTGTTAGCAAGGTGTAAACACTTGAAAACTACTCAAGGGCTTTAAAAAGAAAATGCCATATAGAACCCTACTCCTACACTCAGAGAGTTTATAATCTTGGTTGAGGCACATAGAAAACAGGACAAGGTGGCGCCTCCGTCTACATGCCCAGGCCCAACCCACGTCCCCCTCTTCTAGGAAGCCTCCTCTGGATGACCTGTTCCTTGATGCCTTCGGCCTCAATCCCTTCCTGCCCCCTCTGCCCTCGGAGAGCTGTGTACTGTACACTCCTCTAGGCCCTCGGCTGGCCTGTCTCTGCTGGGAAGCAGCCCCGCCTGCCTGCCCTAGGAGCTCCCTGAGGGGGAGATGTGCTCCTGCAGACAGGGAGATCCCCAAGTGTGATGCCTGTGAGTCCTTATCATTCCGGTTGCTCCCCCAGACTGGAGATGGGTCTGTTTTATCCAGGGCTCTCATAAGTGTGCAGGCGTGGCGGAGTGACCGCAGAACACACAGGTGCCCTGGCAGGGCTCTGGGGGGAAGGAGGATGAGACGTCATGCTGAGTTGGTACTGTCTTTTGGGTGCACAAACTTACCCTGAAGGCACCAGTTTCGGGATCCATATCCCAGAGGGAGAAGTCAGTCTCCCGATCTCCACTGCTGTCAATTTTCAGGTATCCTGTCACACCTAGGGGTATGGGGGCAGATGGCTGTGTTCTGAGAGAATGGAAGTTCAGGGATGCCCTACTTCATCTCTCCATGCCCTGATCTCCTCTCCTGCTCTCCAAACATATATATGTACAGAACGATAGTAAATAGTAACAGGGACAGATGTTTCAGCAGCAGGAATGATTGAAGTTGGACATTTAGGAGGACTTCCGGAGGGAAAAGGGGACTGAAGGAAGCTGTGGAGATAAAGAAGGGAGGAAAAAAATGACATGGCGAGTGACTACCAGTGCTGCGGGCCTGCAGGCTTCTCATGGCCTCCCGTGTGACATCTGCAACGCCCCCCCCCAGCCCCCATGAGCCCATTCCAGCCACTTCTAGGCCTTGACCTTGGAAGCTTCGGTTCCACATCCGCTGAGTGATGTCCTCCCCATCAGTGACAGTTCCCCCATGTGCCAGAGTCTCTGTCACTGCTTGGACATAGAGCAGAAGCCCATCGTGGAAGGATGCCGGGATGGTGTTCACCTGTGGGGGCAAGCAGAGCTCGGCTGCGGTGGGAGGTAGGAAGGGCGCAGAGTGGGGTGCTGCAGGGCAGGGAACAGGAGGCACTGGGAGCTTGGAAGAGGATGGGAGAAAATGACACCCCCACATTACAAAGAGATTTTACTACTTAAAAGATGCCTTCGCATATACCACTGCTTTCTGAATCCTGCTAGGCAGATAGGGCAGGATGTATCATCTCCATTTGCCTGATGAAGACCTGAGTTTCAGAGATTGAACTTGCCGTGTCCCCCTCCATTATCAGGGAAGATAAGAGAACAATGGGAAGGGAGAGAAGGGGAGACCTGGGAATACTGGGATGGCTGAGAGGACAGGATGGAGACTGGGGGGGTCATGGAGTGGGGGCTGGAGGTCCACTCTGGAAGGTCCCAGGACCCCCTCCTACCAGGCCATCCTCCACGGTGAAGTTGAACTGCTCATGGGCCAAGTGTTTTAGCTGCTTCAGGAATTCCAAGTACTCAGGATTATCCGGCTCTTTGTATGTAATGATTTTGGCAGCCTGAGGAGGGGTCAGTGGAGAGGGGGAGTTGGGAGCTGACTCCAGTCCTCCCAGTACTACGGGGCCCCAGTTGTCTGGGAGGCTGCCTCCTAGAGCTGCATCTCTGCTTAGCTCAAGGTCAAACTGGACCCTATGTCCTGCATGAGGTGATGCCTGCTCCAAAGCAGGGGATCCAATGGGATGGCTTCTCCAAGTCCTGCCCAGTCTGTGGGACTTTGATGTCCTCCCACCTCAGCCCATTCTTTTATCTTTTGAGCCCCCTGGCTCTAACCTCCCTGGCCAGACACCTACTTTTCATTGCCTAACTCCCTGTGAACACGGACAACCTCTTTTCTGGAATCCATTCAGACCCTGAGGGACACAGTGCCCAGAAATGATGTGCCACCAGCTCAGAGTCCCACAGCTTGGCACTCACCTGAAAGGCCTGGCGAGCACTGACATCCTGCTCATCCCCTCTCTCCCAGGGCCTTCGGGGAGCAGGACCCTGAGCACCTTGCAGACTTTGCCCAAAGACATCCAGGTGGAAGAAAACATAGTCTTCTCCACTCAAGCCAGCTTCTAAGGCCAGGAGCATGAGGGTTCTGAAGGCATCTGGGGAGCTGCAGATGTAGACAACTGGAGGGGAAAGGGGAGTCAGAGAGAGCGCCTAGGTACTGGGGGAGAGAGAAGGGGAAGGGAAGCTGGGGCCCCCAGGGGAGGAAGTTTAGAGATGGGGGCATGAGAAACCAGTAAGAGTTAAGTGGCAATTCTTGGCTGAGTCTAGAACATGGCAGGAGAAAGATGAGGAGGGGTGAGAGGAGGAGGGGTGAGGGGGCAGAGGGGAGGGAGCACCGATAGGGAGAGGGGGATAGTGGAGCTGAAGGTGGGGAAGGTGGGGCCAGGAGGAGGGAGAGGGAGAGGTGGGACCAGCTGGAGAGGGGCTGGGGAGAGGAGAGGGAGTGTGGGAGCCATGGGAGGAGAGGGTGGAGGAGGGGAGAAGGCTGTAGGGAAGAGAGAAAATGGGGGAGAAAGAAAGGGAACTGAGCAGTGCTGGGATGGCACAGCCATGTCCTGGCTCCTGTTATCTCCGGAAGAACCTGTGGGACGGATGGGGCAGGGAGAGGGGGAGGTGAGAAGGTAGGAAGGTGAAGAGACTGGGGCGGGGGCGGGGTGGGGGTGAGGAACAGAGGGGGATAGGAACTCAGAGATGGAGGGGGATTGGGGAGGCTGAGACAAGAATGAAGAGCAGCGAGAAGGGAGAAAACTGGCCCAGAGAAGAGAGGAAATCCGGTGCCTTTGGCGGGTCAGAGGGAGGCCAATCGTCGGGACCGGTGTGCCCGCCTCTCACCTCGGCCTTTGCGCGGCATGGTCCGCAGCAGCATGGTGTAGTGGTCGTGGTTGCCCTCGGCGAACTCCAGGTGGTCCACTGTGATGTTGAGGCGGTCGCGGACCCGTATATAAAGCCCCTCCACTAGGAAGAAGCAGCGCTGGTCGTCGCCAGGCCGGTACGCGTAGAGCACGAGCGCCTGGCGCTCCCAGCCCAGCCGTCGGTGCAGCGCCGCCACGAAGTCGCCCAGCTTGGCGTAGCTGGGCCCGGCGCGGGTGGTCAGCGCGTACTCGTCTTTGGCCCCGAAGCCCAGCGCGGGGGCGCCCGCCGTCAGCAGCGGCACCCGCCAGTGCGCGGTGAAGCGCCCCACCGGGGCTGCGGCGTACACGCAGCCCGGGCCCAGGAACACCGCGGGGTTGTGCTCCCACTTGAGGTCCACTGCGGCCAGGGGCGCGGCGGTGTCGGAGCAGACGCCCAGCGCGTTCTCGCTGCTGCCCAGCACCGTGCGGACCGTCCAGCCCGGCAGCAAGTCGGGCTGCGCCTTCACTCGGGCCAGGGCCAGCTCCACGGCGGGTCCCACGCGCGCCCAGGACCACGGGTACGAGGTGTTGGCCAGCGGCAGCACCACGGCTACCGTCAGGTAGCCCGCGTGGCTGCCTCGGAGCAGCAGCAGCGGCGGCAGGAGCAGGAGCAGGCGCAGGCGGGCGCCGGCTGGGCGCCGGGGGCCTGGCATGGCCTCAGCGGGCACCGTGGCGGGCGAGCGCTCCCACCATGGCCTCCTCGGTCCCCTCTGGCTCAGCGGCCCGTCCCAGGCATCGGGCGCCCCCCTAAAGGAAGGAGCGGAGCGGGGGTGCTCACCCTGGGGCTCGCCGCCCCCAGTAGCTGCGACAGTCAGGGCTCAGAGCGCCAGGGGCGCGAGCCGGGTCCCGCGGGCTGGGCGCGCCACAGAGGGGTGCGCGGAGCAGGTGGGCGCTAGGAGAGGACCAGAGTGTTGAGCGACTGTGTGTGTGTGTGTGTGTGTGTGAGTGAGAGAGAGAAAAAGAGAGAAGAAGCGAGCGAGCGAGCGCTCCGGGGAGAAGGATGGGAGAGGGCGCGCGAGGGAGGGATGGGCAGTGAGTGTTAGTAGGCGTGCGTGAGCGCCTGCCCCAGGGCGTGTGCCAGAAGGGGCGTCCCGCTGGCCCAAACCTCCCGCTGTCCGGGGGGAACCGGGGAGGACCCGAGCCAAGCTCCGAACCCTCCCTCCCCGCCGCTTCCCCTCCCAGACTCGGTGACAGAAGAGCCAGTCCTGGATCTTTAACTCCTTCCTGCCCCGAAGTCTCCGGCTCGCCGCCGCCCCCCAGCCGGCGCGCTTTCCCTGCAGACCCTCGTCCCGCTTCCGCGCTGCCCTCGGTCTTCCAGCTCCAGGGAGCGGCGCCTTCCGAAGGGGCGCCCTTGCGGGAATGGAAGGAGGGCTGAATAGAGATGTACGTGGGAGCAGCCAGGGGCCGCTTGCGCCTCCACCTTTTCCCTCCCCTCCTACCTGATTTCCTCTGGGGATGAGGGAAAGATGTGCTGTTTGGGATCTTGGCAGTAAACAGTGTGAGCGTGTGGACGTGTGTGTCTGGGGGTAGGGGGCGGGAGGGTGACGGGTTTCTGGAAAAGGCGTTAAAGTAGGAGAGCCCGGAGTGCTCGTTATTACCTAGTCCGTCTATGATTCTCCACCCCTTTCGTCCCCTCCGCCTTCCAGACTGTGCGGGTTAGCCTTGGGAACAGGACCAGGTGGAAGGGCCTAGTTAACTCTTTAGTTCCCAAATGATTGCAGAAGAGGGGGAGACCTGGTGGGTGGCTGAGGGTGGGGAAGAAGTGGGACCTCAGAGCTGTTCCTGAAATGCGAGTGTGTGTTTGTTTTGTGTTGAGGAAGATTGTTAAAATGGAGTCTGTGGTGGCCGTGGGAGATGGTCTTGGAAATGACCGTAGGAGGCGTAAATTGGGGAGAGGGTTTGGGGGCCCTTGACAGCGAGGTCCCTGGTCCCAACCACTGTGGAATCAGTCTGCCCTCTAATGGTCAGCAGGAGTCATTGACGACATTGCGCCGCATCCTCTCCAAGCTTCGCCTGAGCAGGACCTAAGATAGCAAACTTCTGTTAAACATTTCCAGTGGACCTTCTGTGCGACAAGCACCCGCTAGGTGCTGAGGACATAAAGATGAATATATATAGTCCGTGACTTTGAGGAGCTCTATTTGGGACAAATAGCCATAATGCAATATGCATTAAGCACTACAACAGAGACATGTATAAATTACCCTGGGGTCATTGGCTGATTTGAAATTGTGACAGACAATAGGCTGTGTTGGGGTAATGAGACAAAAATTGGAGTCCAAATGTCCCCAAAGGTGAGACCCCTGGTAAACCACCTTCCTGTTATGGGCTAGGATCTTGAAAGGCTGCACTCCTAGGGGAAGTTTGGAGGTAGGGTAAATAGATGTAAATAGAAAATCCAGACCCCAAATGTTCAAAAACCAAAGTTAAGAACCAATTGACAGATTTAACGGCAGTTAGACTCAACCAAGGATCAAGTCATGAACTGGAAGAAAGGACAGAAGATACTACCCAGAATGAAGCATGGATAAAAGAAATGGAAAACATAAAAGACAGGGTAAGAGACAAAGAAGATACTGGAAGAAAGTCTAACGCATCTTTATTTGGAGTCCAGGAAGGAGGGAAATAATAGGTTAAAACTAATTCTCGAAGAGATACTAGCTGAGAAATTTAATGAATGGACGTCCAACCTCAAGCCATGGATTCAGGAAGCTCAACAAACCTCAAACAAGATTTTTTAAAAATCCATATCTGGATCCCTCAGAGTGAAAGTGCAGGAAATTTAAATCAAAGATAAAATATTTAAAATAGTCAGAAAAAAGAGAGTTGATTAACTTCAAAGGAGCAACAAACTAGATTTGACAACTGTTTTTTTTTACAGCAAAAATGGGAGCCATAGACAATAGAATAATAAGTATTAAATAAAAGTACTGAAAGACAATAACTTCCAACCTAGAATTGCAGATCCAGAGAAAATGTTTTTTAAAAACAAAGGTGAAATGAAGACATGTTCAGACAAACTCAAACCAGGAGAGTTAGCTAACAGCAGAGGGGCACTAAATTCTCAAGCAGAAGGAATATTATTCCAGATGGAAGGTTGAGGTGCAGGAAAAAAATAAAGAGCCTTAAAAATGGTAAATCTAGCATAGTAGTACACGCCTGTAGTCCCAGCTATTTGAGAGGCTGAGGCAAGAGGATCCCTTGAGCCCAGGAGTCCACGGCCAGCCTGGGTAACATATAGAGATCTGTCCACTTCTCTTAAAAAAAGAAAAGAAAGAAAGAAAAGAAAAGAAAAGGAGAGGAGCAAGGGCAACACACGTAACCTAAACATCTGTACCCCCATATTATGCTGAAATGAAAAAAAAAGAAAAGAAAAGGAAAAGAAAGAAAAAATGGTAAATCTAGATGATTAATCTAAATGACAATTGACTTAATTAGTAAGTGTTAATATTCTGTGGGATTTAAAATATATAGAGAATTTAAATTCTGTACACATATACACCTACCTCTACCCAAGAGAAATGAATGCATCTGACCACAAGACATCTTGTACAAAAATGTTCATAGTATCTTTATTCATAGTGGCCCCAAACTGGGAAGAACCCAAATGTATTCACCAGCTTCTGAGCCAGTTCCTGAATTCATCGACAGAAAAATGGATAAACAAGCTGTGATATAGTTATACAACGGAATAATTCTCATTTAGAAAAAAAGAACAGATTGCTGATAAATGCAAAAGCATGAAAGAATCTTGAAAAATGCAAAAACATAAAAGAATCTTGAAGCGTGTCAGCAAAAGAAGCCAGACCTCCCGGTCCGCAGAAAGAGCACATACTCTATGAGTCCCTTTATGTGAAGTTAGAAAACAAACAAAACTAATCTATGATAAGAGAAATGAGAATAGTATTTGCCTCTTGAGGCAGGGCAAAGGGGTATCAGTGAACTCTCTGAGGTGATAAAAATGTTCTTTAGTTTAATCTGGATGGTGATCACATGAGCAGAATACATTTCCACTTCAGATCTGTGCATTCTGCTGTAGTAAATTATACATCAATAAAGCACTTAAAAGAATTACATAACAGAGTAGAAAAAGAGTTCCTAACTTCCAATTAACTGTGGGGGTGAGGTGGGGAGGAGGAATAAAAACATTAATGAATGCAAAAGAAGGTAGGAAGGGGGAGGAAAGGATTACAGGAGGGACAAAAAGCACATAGTAATATGATTGATTTAAAGGCAAATACTCCAGTGTATCTGTATGTGTGGCTGGGGAAGGTATAAGGTGCAAGGGTGAAATCATCCGGAGAGTTTGTAAGGAAGGAGAGAAGAGGTCTGGAGGGAAACTGGTCAACAGGGATGTCAGATCCTTCTCTCCTTGACACTTCCCTTGCTCCCCTTATTTATTATTTTTTTACTTTTTATTTTATCTAATTTTTTTCTTTTTTTTTAGTCAGACGTATGGCTGTTCTTGCTCCCTTTTTCTGAGTTCTCTTTCCAAGGGCCGTCTCAATTTCTCTTTTATTCTCTCTCCAACCCGCGTTTTTCCGCACTGATTCAATGAATACACTCGCTCCCTAACTGAAAGCTGTTTCTCTGGCCTCAAGTGCCTGGACGTGTGGTGTTCAGTTCTGCTTAAAGTCCCTTCCCATTTCCTTCCACTTTACTTGCCGATGGCAAAGACGGCTATCAAAACGGTTGCATTTTTGAGGGAGGAAAATTTAGAAAGATGGCATTTGCATCTACAGAAGAAGTGTAAATTAGGCGTACTGCCTTGGATTGGAAAGATTTGGAAAAACGAAAAAAACCGAAAAGCCTTCTCGATAGCAGAGGATGGTTTCGATCCATCGACCTCTGGGTTATGGGCCCAGCACGCTTCCGCTGCGCCACTCTGCTACCCGTTCGCTGGCTTCTCATAATTCTTATAAAAGATTCTCTCAGCGTTTCCCGTCCTGACCTCTTTATCCAGCGCCACCTAGTGTCTGTTCAAAAAAGTGTCTCCATTACTATCAAGCCTGTTCTTATTGGCTTGTTCTAGGCGTTTTTTTATTGGTTCTGTTATGTCGAAAGTAAACCAATAGGCACAAGAGGCAGAGCAAGGCCGGAGCCAATCGCGCCAGGTTTTGTTGGGACACGCCGGCAAGACACTCCACTTGTCTGCACCTCAGAGGAAAGGGGCGGTTGGTGCGGCCTCCATTGTTCGGGATTTAAGGCGCCATGAGGTAAGGGCATCAAGGTGGTCGAAAGGTTCCAGGTATTCGACCGAAAATTTTGGGAAGGTGGGCCGAAAGAAGTCTGAGGACCTAAAGCGCCCTGTATGTGGGGGGCTCGCCAAAACCTGGCGACCGGTCTGGGAGAGTGGGGGAGTCAGAAGCAGGCAGAGGCGGGGAAACTTGGGCCCGGGTTGGGGGTGGGGCCCAGGAGTGGGGAGGCGGGTTTGGCCCCTCAGTCTCTGAGGGTTGAGACGAGGGGGTGTCCTCAATTCCCAGGAGCAGCACCCCATCGCCCCATCTAGACTGAGGAGGCTGGAACGTGCAGCATTCATCCTCAATGCCAAGTGTTTGACATAGAGGATATGCTCGATAAATGCACTACGTTAATGAAGAAATGAACGATCACTTTAGCTTCTGAAGTGTTAGTAATAGGATTGGCGTGCCCCACGATTAGGGGTTATTTCTTGTAGGGGCTCAGTGTTTACCCCCCTTATTGCTTGACTTGCGGTTGTGATGAACTTATCCAGAATGAGGAGGTCGTCGGGGTGTAGCCGGGTACCATTTGGAATGGGGAGAAGTATAAGTGGCGGGTGGGGGGCTCTTGGCTTGCATAGGGAAGTTCAGAGCGATGGAAATAGCCAACTCGATATGGCCAGTATGGTGGATGTACCTTCAATGAGGTCAAAATAAAATCTGTGCATTTCCAGGGGTGACAGAGGCCGTGGTCGTGGTGGGCGCTTTGGTTCCAGAGGTGGCCCAGGAGGAGGGTGAGTGCCGGTTTTCTGTATTTCTGCAGTTAGTTTCTGTTTCAGACATCTGAATAGGAGTTTGGAGTGGACTAACGTTACTTGCTGTTCTGAGAGCCAGCTATGGTCTTTTCCTGCTGTCTTACTAAGTGAGTTTGGCCCCGCTATGCTAAGAGTGAAACCCTACCCACCTCCCACCCCCCAGCCTCCTTTGTAGGACACACGTTTTCAGAATTGCTGGTGTGTTATATACATGTCGCTTGATTTTATGTAGCGAATAATTTGGACTGTTTTTCTTGTTTTAGGTTCAGGCCCTTTGTGCCACATATCCCATTTGATTTCTATTTGGTGAGTACCTTGGGTTAATATATGTTTCCTGGCTACTGTTCACCTATAGATGTAGAAATGGAGCCCAGTGTTTCCTTGTTAATGAAGTCAAATGGTGGCTGGATTAGGAAAAGGGATTCGGGAATAGAGTTGGGAGGTTTTGAGTCAATTGTGTTGCTTTACATACAGAAACAGTGTAAGCAGAGTGGGGATGATAATTCCTTTGCTACTGTTGGCAGTAATATGATTGTAATCTTTGTTCTGAACAATTAATTGTATCTCTGGTTTATCTCTTAGCATAAAGGTAGTGAGAGCTTAAATTATAGCTGTTCCTTCTAGCTTGTATCATTGTTTGAACATGTTGGGAGTAAAAACAGTGTAGAATTTTCTGTTTTCAATTTTTTTTTGGTTGTAGCAACAGAAAAAACAATCTCTCCTGTATATTATTTTTGGTAAATAATATGTAGTTGTTTATTTCTGGTTTAGTGTGAAATGGCCTTCCCCCGGGTGAAGCCAGCACCTGATGAAACTTCTTTCAGTGAGGCCTTGCTGAAGAGGAATCAGGACCTTGCTCCCAATTCTGCTGAACAGGTATGTTCTTTTGGCTCCCTTCCTGAGATTTTTCTAAGAAAGGTGGAAAAATGAACAACTATTGGTAAGGTTAAGAATAGTGTTAGTAGGTTCTCATAGTAAAGATTAAAAAAAGAAGAAGAAAAAAAGAATAGTGTTACTAGAGCCTAAACTCCACAGAGGGTTTAATTGTTCTCCTTGTTTCTCATTGTGGATGGAGATAGACAGCTAGGTGAATATATAACCAGATTACATATGCATTCATATTTTTATTGGGGAATCTATCCATGGTGTCAAAAAGCTGTTCTCTCCTGATATTCAAGGCCAGAGGGTTGAAGTGTTTTCAGAATCCTATGTCAGTATTGAGTCAGCTTGTGTGTAAGGGATTAGGGTAAAATATTCAAACTCTGAGAAGTTGCTTACAATTTTTCATAGGGTATTTTTGTTTTATGCTGTTTTTCAGGCCTCTATCCTTTCTCTGGTTACAAAAATAAACAACGTGATTGACAATTTGATTGTGGCTCCAGGAACATTTGAAGTGGTAAGTTTTTGATGACTTAGTACTAGGAAAGGGCAGTCTTGGTAGTGTGGAAGTTTCCTTGGCTCTTGTTTCATAGTTTTTCAGTTGCCTATTATACAAATTCAAGCCTGAAATGGGAAAGTACAGTGGAATTCCTTTGTAGTGCTGATCTTGGGGACAAGACTTTTATCATTGTTACTGACTAGCCATGATGTATCAAGCTTTCATGTGGTGGTTTTGGGGATATGATTTCACCTCTGCTACTTCCAGATCTGGATAATGAGAAGCTGTGTTGTAACAGAGTTCTGAGAGGAACTAGGCATCTTTTTTCCTTGTAAATTTTTTTCCTGAAATCCCTTTTCCAACAGCAAATTGAAGAAGTTCGACAGGTAGGATCATATAAAAAGGGAACAATGACAACAGGACACAATGTGGCTGACCTGGTAGTAATACTAAAGATTCTGCCAACATGTGAGTGTACCTCTTTCTGGCCATGGGAATAGAACATAGCAGTTGGGTTTAGGGCCTAGGGATCTTTAAAGCCTAAACTTCTTTTGAGAAAGGATGTTTGGAAGATAAATGGGAAATGTATTTTTTTAATGTGTGTTGGGGTGAAGGGAAAAACTCTGGAGCATGTCTGAAAGTGTATGGTAGGTTACTGTAGGGCAATGTTTCAATTGGAGGTGATTTTGCCCCCCAGGGGACATCTGGGGACATTTTTGGTTATTATAACTAAGGGGGTACAGTGGCATCAGATGAGGGTAGAGACCAGGGATGTTGCTAAATAAGCTATAGTGCACAGGACAGACCCTCCTTCTACCACTCAAAACAAAGAATTATCCAGCCCAAAATGTCACTGTGCCACTGACCTGAAAAATCCTGCTATAGAGACAGAATGTGGATATAGGTGGCGTCCTCTTACTTGAGTCTTCCAATTTTTCTCTCCAGGCCTTAGCTTACCCTTGTAAAAGTGTTTATTCTGTTATTTACCCTTGCTCTAGCCTTGAACATGGGGCAGAAATGAGAGCACAGAGTAGCTTAGAGATGTATAGAAAGTCTACATAAATAGATTATTATAACATTCATTATCTCCTTTTCTCTGACTCTAGTGGAAGCTGTTGCTGCCCTGGGGAACAAAGTTGTGGAAAGCCTAAGAGCGCAGGATCCTTCTGAAGGTTTGTGTTTGCTGCTGAATGTGTATTTCGTGGTGCTAGGAACCAGGTTCTGTAATTTTAAGTACATATGCAAAAAAGTCAGGTCAATGGAAGAGTAAATGCAGAGCTTTCTGTTGTGGAAATTTTTTTGGCAGGGGCCTCAGGTGTATAAAACCCATATGATCTCCCTTACTTCTGGAGCTCTGTATTCTAAATTCTCATTGTGGACTCTATTGCTGCCTTTTTTTTTTTCCCCAAAAACACTTATTAAAGACAGTACAGAAAGTATAATGCACTCTCGAAGATGGTAGAGAGCGGATTGATCCAAGAAGGAACAGTCTCTTGTTGCTATTTCTAAAAACTCACCTGTTCCCCCCACCCCCATGCTGGATTTAACTTTGGTTATCGAACAGAAGTGTGAGTTACAGCTTTTGATTATTCTGTTATTTCAGTTTTGACCATGCTGACCAATGAAACTGGCTTTGAAATCAGTTCTTCTGATGCTACAGTGAAGATTCTCATTACAACAGTGCCACCCAATCTCCGAAAACTGGACCCAGAACTCCACTGTTAGTTCTTTTTTATTTTCCATTGCTGGGAAATTCAAAACATGGTATTTTGGGTGTACTACATGAAGCTTTCTGGGAGTTGAAGGACCTAAGTTTACCACCCTAAACTTTGTTCTTTCTATGTAATTTGGAAATAGTTTTACCAGCTTGCTAGTGAAATGTTCAGACAGGATGGCCAGGAAAGCAGCTGAAGGACTTAAAGAGGACTGAGGAAATATTTATGTGGAGGGATAGGCTTTTGGAGAAAACATGAATCTTGCATGTTTTTAGATGTGGTTTGGGTTAGGAATAGTGAGTTTTTTGGATAAGTGATTTGCTAATCTCAGGAACTTAGGATGGTTTAAAGAATTGTTAAGTTATCCTGTTCTCCTTCCCAAGTTTTTGGACAGTAGGACTGAATTGCTTGCTTAATAATGTTTGATCTTGGTCTCTCATGTTTGTCTTCTAGTGGATATAAAGGTGTTACAGAGTGCCTTAGCAGCCATCCGACATGCCCGCTGGTTTGAGGAAAATGCTTCTCAGTCCACGTGAGTCTCTCCCTGGCTTTGAATTAAGGTAACCTTTCTAACTGCAGTGACTAGCAGGATACCCCCACACTTCACCTCTGATAGAACTGTTTTGGCTATGATCTTCTGTCTGGATTTTGATTTTTTACCTTTAGTAAACAAAGTAAGATTGAAAGGAAGAAGGAAAAGAACATGTAGTTCTGGAAATAGTATAGTCAGTCAGCTTCACTCTATCTCAGGTGTGGAGTGTGGAAATACATGATATTATTACTTTTTTTTTTTTTTTGAGACAGGGTTTCACCCTGTTGCCTAGGCTGGAATACAGTGGTGTGATCACAGCTCACTGTAACCTTGAACTCCTGGGCTCAAGTGATCCTCCTGCTTCAGCCTCCTGAGTAGCTACGAGTATAGGCGCACCACCATGCCTGGCTAATTTTTTTGTAGAGACAGGGTCTTGCTATGTTGCCCAGGCTGGACTTGAACTCTTGGTCTCAAGCAATCCTCCCACCTTGGTCTTCCAAAGCACTAAGATTACAGGCATGAGCCACCTAGCCTGGCCAATGTTAATTACTTTTAAACCTTGGGTCACTCTTGCTTTCAGAGTTAAAGTTCTCATCAGACTGCTGAAGGACTTGAGGATTCGTTTTCCTGGCTTTGAGCCCCTTACACCCTGGATTCTTGACCTACTGGTAGGTAAAGAACTGTAGTTCCTGATTATCTCTATTTAGCAGTAGTTGCTCTAAAACCTACCAGAATCTGAAATTCAGTGAAGCTTAAAAGAACATTCATTGGTGGACAAGTAATCCAATAAAGATTCAACGTTTATTAGCTGGATTTTTTTGAGTATTCAATTTAATGAGTAGTTATTGAGTTACAGTATCTGACTTCATTACTGTTAGTCATTTCATTATTGTGATAATGGAGAGAAATAGCCATTTCAGAATTTTTGGCTGGACTTTAATGACCAGTTTTCCTCAGGATGATTTAAAGTTTTATTAATAGTGTGTTTGAAGACAGAATTGCCAATTTGGTGGCACATCTACCAGATTTATTATTTTTTAGGGTCATTATGCTGTGATGAACAACCCCACTAGACAGCCTTTGGCCCTAAACGTGGCATACAGGTACAGCATGCTTCTTTGGGTTTAGGGCTGGTTGTATGATGTCTTGTGCGTTCTTTTAACATCTCTCTGTGTTTCAGGCGTTGCTTGCAGATTCTGGCTGCAGGACTGTTCCTGCCAGGTTCAGTGGGCATCACTGACCCCTGTGAGAGTGGCAACTTCAGAGTACACACAGTAATGACCCTGGAACAGCAGGTATTGGCACAGCTACGAAATGGTCTGTTCTGCCCCTCTATTGAATACTTCTGGTGGAAGGCAAAGGGAATGTGGTCTTTAGTGTTCAGGGATCTGGGGGTGGTCAGGGATCTGGGGGTTCTCAAAGACTTTGGTCCTGAGATTTAAAATTCTCCTCACAAGGATGTTAGTGAAATAAGATACTACTTTGATTCTCCTTGCTAACTTACCCATACTTTGCTCTCCTTCAGGACATGGTCTGCTACACGGCTCAGACTCTGGTCCGAATCCTCTCACATGGTGGCTTTAGGAAGATCCTTGGCCAGGAGGGTGATGCCAGCTGTGAGTGTCCACTGTGGGTCAGGGGTTTCTTACTGTACTCTGTGGTCTACAAAGAAGCTGTACACTACTTAGATGTCTTAATATTTCCACTGTATAAATCATAACTGGGTACTTGTCTAAAATCACCTTTTTTTCCTAGATCTTGCTTCTGAAATATCTACTTGGGATGGAGTGATAGTGACACCCTCAGAAAAGGCTTATGAGAAGCCACCAGAGAAGAAGGAAGGAGAGGAAGAGGAGGAGAATACAGAAGAACCACCTCAAGGAGAGGAAGAAGAAAGCATGGAAACTCAGGAGTGACCTTCACTTCCTTTCCTACCCAAGGGGAAGACTGGAGCCTAAGCTAGCTGCTACTGGGCTTTATATGGTGGCATTTCCAAGGGATAGGGAAGACAACAGGAAGGAAAACAAACTCTAGAAGGAAGTGTCATTCCACTGGGTTTTGATACTGGTTTAGCAGCCAGAAGTCTTGCATTTATGGCCTATGCCATCATCTGTAATGAAGCAGGATACCAACATTTCTTCCTTATATTTTAGAATCCCCAACTGAAAACCCCTCAACCAGTACTTTATTGTTGAAATGTTGTGAACTGTTAGTGTCTGGAAATTTTTTTTCTAAGAAAAACGATTAAAGTACTTCCTAGTAGGGCTCTTGGTCTTGTTTTTCCTTGGCATGTGGCAACCTTTTTTTTGCTTCCTTTTGCTTTTTATCCTCTTCATTGAAAGTGATACTTCAGTCTTTTAATTATAAACACTTAACATCGCAATTTGAAGCTGTACTTGAATTAAAGTGGACTCCTGGAACCTTTCCGTATACCAGAGTAAATCAGAATACTGTTGAAGCATTTATTGAGTTAAATGGTTTTAGCAACACTGCTATTTACTATATTCAAGCCAGTGCAATAAAAAAGAAAGGTTGGACAGAGGTCATTCACCTTGACTTTGCCTGCCCTCTCCTCCAAATCCTCAGTGTAAACAAAGGAAAATGAGAAGTCGCAGGTAGAGGACATGCTGCCCAGGCCCATGTAACCCAGGCACATAACAAAGGAAGCCCCACTGTGGTTAACTAGGCTTGAAGAAGGTAGGCTTCGAATATGTAGCTTGTAAAAAATGTGGAGGTCTCAGCTTATTCATGGAAGGAGGCAAGAGCTGCAATTAATTTAAGTCCTTTGGGTACCTCAGTCCAGCTGCACACGGGGCCCCTTTTCTTCAGGCCCATACATAAATGGGTAAGACTAAGTGCTTCAAACAAACCATAGGGCTGCCTTTTTAATGTCCCAAGGTCTACAGGGATTGTCTCCTGGAAGCTTTGCATGTCTGTTGAAGCAAGGCAGGTGGGGAACAGTACTTGTGCTATCCTGAGGCCATGGACTCATCTGTCCTGTTATTTACTTGGAGAACCAGGGGGGTAAACTCCTGAATCCAGCATTGCCCTCCTGCGGGCTGTTTCCTTGGCAACACTGTGGTTTAGCCGCCTCAGCCGTTCCTGTAAGACAAGGAAGATCTGGCATCTAATAACTGCTGTGAAATGCTTTAAGAGTTTAAGTCAACTGGGTGCTGCAAAGTATCTTAGGCTCCACCTCAAAGCCATTCTTAAGGTATACATAAAAATGTAAATGACAGCAACTGAATATTGAGAATAATAGTGAGTTTCTCTTCCCCCGGAGATTTTTAAAATGACAGTAGCTTTAATTGTCTTGAAGACCTATAAAAGGGCAAAGAATCACTGCTGGTAGGAAATTCTTTTACCTGAGCATTTTGTAGAATGTTGTTGACCAGGACAACTCGTCGCCGGGCATTAAGTAGCTTTTTAACATAGGGGTCGAGATCCAGGGCCACCTTCTGATCCTCATTGATACGGCACAATTCTGGGGATGGATATAGGTGCAACTAATATTTAATGGCTCATCTCTTGTTCTTAGGGAAAAAAGGCTGGTAAGGGGATGGAAAACGCTCTTGCACCCACATGGGCCACAGCCGCTATAGACTTAAGACATCTCTGAAAGGAGGAGTCCTTTGGCAGCCCTGATGTCCTGGCAGCAAGTGACAGAAACCCAGCCCAGAGGTTGGCAAAACATAAGGTCCTGAAAATGAGTTGGAGGATTCCGGGTACACGGGGATGCTCGCTTACCTGTAGCTAGGTTGTCAATTTGTTCCCGGAGCTCCACCTGGCTCTCTCTGCAAAGAGGTACAAGGCCTACACGGTCAGGCAGTTAACCGAGCTCACGAAACTAATTCCCCTACGTATTTTCCAAGTACCGAGAGAAACCAGCCTCAACTTAACCCTCTAACCCGCGGTCTTCCGCGGATTCTTCCTCGCCTCAATCAGGTTCGTGGATTTATTAGTCCCAGCTAGAACCTCTTGGTCCCGCCCCCAACTTCCCTGTCGGTCACCTGACGGCGTGAACGTGAGAGTCGAGCTGCTGCACAGCCGGTCGCAGGAACTCCAGGAGCCCTTCGGCGAAGAGGTCGCGGCCTGTGGGCCCCGCCACCGGGGTCCCTGCCCCGGACACAGCGGCGGAACCAGCCCTGGCCATCACGAACTGTCCTGAGGCCCGGAACCTGCCGCGAGGGCCGCCGGGAACTGGAGCCGCACCCAGGTGCACCGCGAGGGGGCGCCCGGGAAAAGCCGTCTCCGAGCCGGCGCTGGGGCTTCTGGGAAATGGAGTCTCTGGCGCGAGCAGGGCGGGGAGAAGGGCGGCACCCTGGACCCCTCTGGGAGTTGTGTTAATAGTTTTTCGTAGGTCTTGTGGCAGGTTTTGAAAATCTCCAGACTTCGGGAGCAGGGGGAAGGAACCACTTTTTGGAGTGGATACTTTCTGTTTTCTCCAAAGGTGAAAGTAAATGCTAATATCGCCGGTTGTCCACAACCTTCCTGTGTTAACTTCATGAGAAAATCAGATTGTATTCATGGTATAGTTTTAGATTTCTAAAGAGTATATATATATATATATATATATATATATATATATATTTTTTTTTTTTTTGAGACAGAATCTCACTCTGTTGCCTGGGCTAGAGTGCGGTGGCGTCAGCCTAGCTCACAGCAACCTCAAACTCGTGGGCTCATGTGAACTCCTGGGCTCAAGTGATCCTCCTGCCTCAGCCTCCTGAGTAGCTGGGACTACAAGTATGTGCCACCATGCCCAGCTAATTTTTTCTATATATATATTTTTAGTTGATCATTTCTTTCTATTTTTTAGTAGAGACGGGGTCTCGCTCTTGCTCCGGCTGGTCTCGAACTCCTCACCTCCAGTGATCCACCCGCCTGGGCCTCCCAGAGTGCTAGGATTACAGGGGTGAGCCACCGCGCCCCGCCAAGAGTATACTTTTAATGGCACTAAATATGTGCAAAATTACACGCGAATATTATTCAGCCTTAAAAAGGAATGAAATTCTGGTACATGCTGCAACACGGGTGAACCTTGAGGACATTATGCTGAGTGAAGTAAGCCAGCCACAAAAGGACAAATACTGATTGTATGAGTCTACTTACATGAGTTACCTAGAGTAGTCAAATTCATGGAGATAAAATATAGAATAGTGGTTACCAGTGGTTGCGGGAAGAGGAGGAACGGGAGTTATTGTTCAGTAGGTACAGAGTTTTAGCTGGGAAGATGAAACAGCTCTGGAGATGGATGGTGGTGATGGTTGTATACAATGTGACTGTCCTTAATGCCACTGAACTGTGCATTTAAAGATGAGTGAAGTGGTAAATTTTATGTTATGTATATTTTACTACAATAAAAAACTGTATGTGTTTCCATATTTTCTTCCCTCAAAAAAGCTTCTGTAGTTCAGTTTTGTTTTTCATGGTTTTCCAGGAAGTTTACATATGTCCCTTATGCTCTAATGTGTTCCAGTGGCTCACAATTCCCTAGGCCGTGGGGGAGGATGTGTGTGCAGAAATGCTCTTGGAGGACAGGCAAGGGGATCCATAGAGGTAAATGGGCCTTGAGCTTCATCTTCAGGATTAAAGGAGAATAAGGCATTTGAGTCATTGTGGGAGAATGGTAATCAGTGGCTATAAACCTGAGACCCCAACTATGATAACTTTTAAAGCCTTGTACACTTCTCGTTGATTGTGTTTGTGTCCCTGAATCTCTCTCCCTGGTGATTAGACATAAAACTCGCATGAGAGCCTGGGGGCTTGTTTTGGGAGTAAGGGGCAAGGAAGGGAGCAGCTACAGCAACTACAACCTGCTTCACAGGCCTTGGGAAGAGGAAGCCCAGGGGATAGAGTAGTGACAATATTGAAGAGGAAAGGAAAAGGGTCCAGGTCCCTGAGGCCTGTAGTGGAAAGAGAGAACAGCATGTTGGCCCGGGCTAGAGAAGGGCTTGGAGGCTGATGGCCCAGTATCTGGACAAGAAGTCCCTGAGTTAGGCCGCAGTCCTCTCAGGTGCCTCTTCAAAGAAGGGTTGCTGGATTTGGAAAACAGAACAAACAAAACACCTGAGACACCAGGTAAATTTGAATTTCAGATAAACAACAAATAATTTTTTAGTTTAAGTGTTTTATCTAGTAATCCTACTTCAAAGGCTGGTTCTCTGAGGAAAATCACTATGTGTTTTGTTTTTATGCTTTCCTTTTTACTCCTTATCACCTTGAGTTAGACTTTATCTCTCACAAAGGCTCCTGACTGATCTTCTTGCTGCTGGTCTCTCATCCCGCCAGGTCAGTCTGCACTGAAATACCAGTCAGATTACATAATACCCTTGCTTAAAGAAAATGAGTGCTGGAAGGGATTTTAGAACACATCTCTCCTTGGTTTCTGGGACCACTTGTGAGGAAGACTGGGCAAGGGTCTTGCAGAAACCCTAAAGTTTGTTAACAAGTTGAAGGCCAGTGCTAGTTCAATTATTCATTCTCTAAACACTTATCAAACTCCAGGCACAAGGTATTCAGCACAAAGCCCCCTTGCTCCCTGCCTGCACCTATATCATATAGCAGTGGCCCTCCTGTGGTCTTTGATTTTCCATAGAGACTGAAGGAGATGTAGGTCATAAGACCTCTAAAACTAGCCATCCCATCCAATCACTACACACACTACCATGCTGTTGGTATCAGTCAGGGTCGAATCAGAAGAGAGAAAAGAGACAGTAATATCAATGGGTAGAGTTAATATAATGAGTTATCACCCGCAATGGGATTGGAGTAATGAGGAATTGGTTAACAGGCAGAGAGAACTCCAAACCACATAGGAAGAGCAGATGCTTGTAACAGCTGATACCCCTGAGCATATAAAGAAGAGCCCTATCCCCCAGGTCTGAGATACAGACTGTTGAAAAGGGCATGGCTATGGCTCACTGAATGACAGAGAAGTTGCTGTGATGCCATGCTGGTGGAATGTGCCAGAAATCTGCCTTCTAGAACTTACAGAAATTCCACCCCCTAGAGTGCCTGGGAAAGCTGTTTATGGGAGATGCTCACCAGAGGCATTCTGCTGTGAAACAGCCTGAAGCTGCTGGCCACGGGGTGCTGCTGGCTGCTAGGCACAGCAAGAGTCGACTCCTGGAGAAGCCATGTTCTGGACCCACTAGAACTGGGAAGCAATTGTTCCTCCTGAAATATTCCTCCAGTATCTTCTACTGAAAAACTAACATTGTACCAGCTGGCAAAGGAAAAATATTTAGACTCTAGCTAGAACCATTTTCATAGAGCAGGCAAGAAGGATTAATTTAGAGCTTTGAGGCTCTCTTCCTGGTTATCCAATAGCTGGAAAATTCACTGGTCTGCTCCAACTGAAAGCTGTAGATCATTTTATTCACTTGGGTGCAAGTCACAGGGAAGTGTCGGTGTCCCTACCTCTAAGGCCTGACCACCACCCACAGAGCCTCCCTAATGCGTCTTGTTTTCCAATCTTCCCATTTTGGGTTCCAAGTATTTGATTTTCTTAGGTGTAATTTTATCAAAATGGAAAAGTATAAGCAAAAAAGGGCAGAGGGTACCTGAGGTGAGGGGAGGGGAGGGGAAGGAGGAGAGGATGGGGAGAGGCAGAATTAGTGAGAAGTTGTACAGGACAATTCAGAGACCATTATCCTCTCATGTTCCAACAGCTTCCTTGTAGCTTTCCACAAGCAAAACCGACTTTCTGCAGGTTGCCCCAGAGGCCTGTCTTGGGTTTCCATTTCCCCCACAATGGTCCAGCATGGGGTATTTACAGTTTACAAGCATTTTCACTTCTGAAATCCCACTTGATGCTTATAGATGAGCACACCGATGCCAGAGGGGCACCCTGACCTGCAGCCCCATAGCCTGGGCAGCTAAGGTTGAGGAGCAAGCTGAGCTCGAGCATGGTATGTAGCACCTGGTCCAGCAGTGCAGTCCCTGGTGCAGCCGCGTCTCCACTCAGCGTGTGGGTGATGATCAAGCGCAGTTAATCCGGCTGCCAGCCATTACAATGTTTATGCAGAGGATGCATAGGTACTGCCTGTCATCCATCACGATACCTGCAGCCTCTACCAGCCTGGGTGAGCAGAGGGAATGGAGCTTAGGTTGACTTTATTATACTCTAATTTGGGCCTAAGCTCTGCACCATCTCTCAAAGCATCTCGCTTTCTCCCTGACTCCAACAATCACGTAGGTCTACCCCAGCCACCTCCAGTCTGAATGTCTCCCTTCTCCTTTTCATGTCTCCACTAGGAAAATCTTCCTAGTACTGACTTCCTGTACCCCTCCAGTTTTATGGGCTGTATGGGACCAGGCACCCCTATGTTCCTCCAGTAATCTCAGTCTATTGACTTCCTCCCCACTCACCCATGGCAAGGCTAATGCCCCCAAAGAGTCAGTTGCTCATTCACAGCCACTGTGCATGAACTGTGGCCCTCTGCTGCTGTGTCTGCCATAGGCTGACTGGTACAGGCAAACACTTGGCAGGAGGCTGGTGGTCAGGATGCTCTGCCAACCCAGCTGTGCCCACATTGCCAACTTTCATCCTTGCCAGAATCCTGGAGCAGCTCATTTTCTTGGGATGCTGGGTTGGGTGTTGACGGTATTTCAGCACCTGTGAGCATTTCTTTTCTAGATTTTAGGTCTGTTCCCACCTCCTGGAGGCTCTGGCTCTGCTCTACCTCTCAGGCCCTCCGTTCTCTCAATTGTTTTTTTGCTGGCCTTAAGATGGGTCCTGGGGTAGGTTCATGAAGAAGCTCTGCAGGAACATGCAATGCTGGCTCAGGCAGTACAGTCACATAGCCCCCTATGCCTAGGCACCCTGTACCCACTGTGGAGCCTGGGTAGGGCTGAGGGCGTGGTCGGAGTTAGCAGAAGGTCTTTCTTGTGGGAGACGGGGGCCACAGAATGGTGTCTGATAATGCCTTTAACTGGGGAGGAGGACCTGAGAATCAGACTTCTTTGGGCCTGTTAGGTCCAAAGGACAGGGACGGGATAATCCTGGTTCACCCCGCTTTCTGGGAGGCCAGAGCTCTGAGAAGCCTTACAGTGCTTCAGTGGAGGAACCGAAGAGTCAGCAGCAGGGTGGGAGCAGGGAAGGGTTAGGGAAGTCAGGCCTGTGATTCCAGCCATCTTATTAACTGGTGCTCCTGGAGAGCTGCCATCGCCCACAGCCCCCAGCTGGGTGAATTTTCTGGCCAGACTCCAGGACTCCTGCTTATCACAAAGTGGTCAGAGGCTGAGGGTGGGGTCCTGGTTTAGCAGTGCTGAGAAGGGCACTGGGGGCCTTTATTCTTTTATCTTTTTCGTCTACCTTTCCCCATCTCCTTTCTTTTCTCTATTTTCTGATCTGGCTTTCTTCCTGAAATTAAATTCCTTTAGAGTATGTGCTTTTGACTAAAATCCAAAGGGGAAAGCTTTAGGACATTTTGGGAAACACTTTTTCTCCCTTTTCCTATGGATATGTTTAAATCTTGAGCTGATAATTGCCTTAAAGGTAAAGAAATTAATATAAATAAATCAAGCCTAAATGGAGAATCAAGTAAATCTTTTAAAGAGGCCTCACGGAGGCTTTAGCTGTCCCATGCCTGCTTGACTACCTGCCCTATACAGTGAGGCCCATGACTGGGGGCTGCTGTCACCATCACAGGTCCTAGACCTGTCCAGGACTTGTCCCCACCCTCAGGGGTCTCAATGTCCCCCTATCCTTCCTTCCTTCCTTGCCCCTGGGCCATGCGGTCAGCCAGGGCCCCCAGTATGCCTCGTTGGGTCACTAGCCAGGGTGTGGTACAGATGGGAGAGCCCACACAGGCAGGAGTAGGTGGTGGTCAACTCCACCCTGACCCCTGCTTGGTCCATACGGCTATCTATTCTATTCATAACAGCATAGGACAGCCAGGTGGCACCTGGACTGCCTCTCCCACTGGTACATCCAGCTAAAAATTGGGAGACAGAGAATCAGAAGTCTGGAGATGCAGCAAATCCTAGTAAGAGGCTGGAAGGTGGTGTCTGGGGAAGGTCCAGGGTCAGAAGCCGGAAGATATACCCCCATTGTGGCAATGCTGTCTGTACATGAGTGTTTAGAGTGAGAGGAGGGAGAAGTGTGCTTGGAGGCCTCCAGAGCCCAAGGAAATGGAGACTTGGGCACCCAGCTCTTCCCTCATTCCCTGGACCATCAATGGGAGGGCTGCAGCTACAATAGGATAGGACAGCCCATTGGAAAGGGAAAGGGGGCAAAGGGGCCAGGCCAGGCCCTATCCTCAGGTCACAGCCCCCGTTTCCTTGCCTCCTTCTCAGGCCTGCCCCACTTACAGAGCCCATTTTGGTGCTGCTCAGCTGCTGGGGGTGGGGGTGGGGATATTAACTGCCTGAGGGCCTTAGGGAGCCTGGAGGTGAATGAGGTGCTGCCATTAGGACTTAGGAGGGCTGGAAGCCTGGCTCTTACCAGGGTAGGGGTAGGGGGGAGGGTGAGGGGGTGGTAGCTTGTCCCCCTAGCCTGTCTTCATCGCCCACCAGTATTCTATTTAAATCATCCCACTTTATCTGCCCACTACACAAAACAAAGTCCAAGCTCTTTAGCAGACAATTTAGCTTTAGGCTACCTACACAATCTTATTAGCTGTGTCTGATCCCACCTCAGACTCACTGAACACTCAATTTCCCTGGCACATATGTTCTTTGAGGTCAGTGTACCTTTACATTTGGTTCCCTGTGCTTGGTAAATGCTTTCCCCTACTGTGTAAAATCCCCACTTAACTTTCAAGATCTAGCTCATCCATCTCTTCTCTGTGCTCCCGATCCCCTTTTAACAACAAATAATGCCTAGTTTGCGTCTCTATGGCAAGCCCTCAGCAAATGGCAGTTGAATGAAACGGTGACCTAGAGACCAGGTTTACTCTCCTTGTGCCATTCTACTCAGAACTGAGGATAGCCAAGGTAGGCACAGGTGTCAGGAGACCCTGGGAACTACAGTGAGCCACAAGTGGGGCTGGAGGGCCCATGGCTCATAGGACAGTTCCCTGTGTCTCACTGGGAATTGGGGATGAATTATTCTTTCATGAAGAAGGGACACAGAGGAGGGTGAAAGAGAAGGGGGCCTGAGGTATAGCAGTCACCACCTTTGTGGATACCTTCTCTTAGTCTCCTCTGGGGTGGAGGGATACCAGCATTCTGCCCTTATTGGCAGTGTAGGGGAGGACAACAGCCAGAAGGGGGAAGTCCTTGGGCTTCAGCATGGAAAAGATGGAGGGAGCTGAGTTGGGGACTCAGCTCTGCTGAGCAACTGTGTAATACCTAGCCCTCTACTATCCCCTCCCCACCGCCCATGCCCGCGGAATCCTCAGACATCACACATCACAAAGATAGGATTCAAGTTCGGGTTGTCCTGACCAAAACTGCCTTCCCGGCCCCCAATACACACAATCACTAGCAGTTCAGGGTACGACGACAACTGGCTTGGTTGGGGGTGGGCAGGGTCCTCTTTTTCCTCAAATGGCACAGAGAAAAGGGAAACCAGTGCCAGGGCTCAAGGGTCCAGAATGTTGCCAAAGCCCATCCTGCTCAAGTTTCCCATGGGCCAAAAGGGTCAGTCCATTAATTTGTGGGGTTGATCATCTTTCTGCAGGGCTTAATCAAAGGAGGTCAAATTCTTCACTTTCTGCCTCAAAGCAACATTCCTCCCAGAATTTCAATACAACTAGGAAGAAAAGGACTCTACTATATAAGGGGTAGCAAGACATCATTAAAGTAGCCATAGCATTTTAAGGAGCCCAACAAATAAGGAGAAAGTCCTGACTGGATTTGAGAGAACAATTTGTTGTAATTAACCAGAAATACAAGATTCCACTGAAACTGGAACAGCTGACAGAATATGGCTGAACTTAAACCTCTGAGGAAGATACAAAACAGGGTCAAACAAAGCCACTGAGAGGAAAAGCCCAAGATCGGTGTGGGATAAACAAGAAGATAATTGCATTCCAACATGGGTATCTTCTGACCCCTCCCAGCAGTTCGTCTACCACCATCCTCCCATCCTTCTCCCTCTGACACACCTGCCAAACCAAATGGCTTCTTCCTCTATATTGCAGGTGTAAGCCAACCCAACAGGACCCCTTTGGGATACGATATAAAGCCAAGAGAAAGTTTGTAAATCTCATACTAGAATAGAAAGTG
>CAUYSK010116857.1:0-29711 GCA_963575035.1 Avahi laniger | reverse complement strand
ATAGCGGTGACGCAGGAGCTGGAAAGGAGAACCGCAGCCCGTTTCAGCCCGAAGCTTGTGATAACTGAACTCTTTGGCCTGCATACCTCCTCCCCATTATCCGTTTTATTTCTGCCTCCCTGAAGACTTGGAACACAGAAGACTTGGGACCTGCAAACTCAGCTGCACCCAGTCCCTGTGCCAATCTCACCCAAGGCCAGCAGACTCAGAAACGGGACAGAGCGGGAGCCTCTCGCCCTAAGTTCAATATTTAGGGGATCTGAAATCCACTGACCTAGAGCCTTTCCCCAATTCCTGCTGATGGCCTGGTGATTTGGCCCATGAAGCAAAGCATCTGCTTTGGCTGCCTGAAAAGAAACTTTTCCTGTCTCTGCAGATTTGACTCTAAAACCTACTCTAAGCTGAGAGCCCTGTCTTTAAGCACAACTTACTGAATTTATCATCCCACTGCCTACGATTCCTTGTTTTCACACCCCAATTATCACATCAGCCCCCTTGGATATCAACTTGGTCTAGATAAAAATGAGTGCCCATATCTCGCTGGACATGCAAACTAGTCCATCGGGTGACCTACCGCAAAGGTGACCCCAACTATATGGGTTCTCCTTGGGCCCTCATTACTGGGTCCCTGAAACCTTGTCTTTTCTGCAGATACCCTACTGAGGTTTCAAGCATGTCTTATGCCTCTTGCCCAAGCTGGAAGCCAATACTTTTTTTTTTTTTTGAGACAGAGTCTCACTTTGTTGCCCTGGCTAGAGTGAGTGCCGTGGCGTCAGCTTAGCTCACAGCAACCCCAGACTCCTGGGCTCAAGCGATCCTCCTGCCTCCGCCTCCCGAGTAGCTGGGACTACAGGCATGCACCACCACGCCCGGCTAGTTTTTTCTATATATTTTTAGTTGTTCAATTAATTTCTTTCTATTTTTAGTAGAGACGAGGTCTCCCTCTTGCTCAGGCTGGTCTCGAACTCCTGAGCTCAAACAATCCGCCCGCCTCGGCCTCCCAGAGAGCTAGGATTACAGGCGTGAGCCACCGCGCCCGGCCCATGGAAGCCAATGCTTTTACCATATTTTCCATTATTGCCCCATGCTTGGCTTCAGCCGAACGGAACTAACTGTTATTTTATCTGCATCTCCTGTTTCTCTGTCCCCTTGCCTTTTTATGTTTGCTCTGCTAGAAATGCCCTTAATGTTGCTCCATCAGCCACCTCTCCTTCTCCAGCCCTCCTCAAATCTCTGCACGTCCAAATCACCTTATCTTTAAGGTCTGGTGTGCATGTCCTCTTCTCCATGAAGCCTTTCCTGAAGCACACTTCTACTGCAGCTAGAAACAAGCACTTTATGTGTACTTCTCCCAGGGTACTCCACCGGAGTTCAAATGTACATGGTGCATTGAACAAATCAGCTCTGTGAGCTACAGTCAGAAAAGAAGGTTTTTTTTCCCTGTCACTGTTCCCCAAGCCTGATCAGAGGGGTTAGCTCTTCCCCAACTCCTGGTGAAAATTCAGGCAAAACCACGATTTTCTGATCCCTCCTAATTAAGAAGTTGTATGTTCATAATAGATTATAAAATACAGTCTGAATTCAGAAATTAGAACACCCTGCCCAATATTCATCAGCACTTGAATCACTGCTGAAAGGTAACACTTCTTTACCATCCCATAGCCACGCAGCTTGCTGGGGTGCTGCTGTTTTCAACATAAGGAGTATTTTTGGCTTCCTCTATCTTTCTAACTTTCGTTCTCCTTTACTCACTGACTGCCGTTTCTGATCAATCTCTAGTCCCAGGGTTGATGTAAGGAAGAAAGATAAATGGAACAGGAAATATCATTTTTTTTTTTTGAAACACAGTCTCACTCTGTCGCATTGGGTAGAGTGCAGTGGCATCATCGTAGCTCATTGCAACCTTGGGCTCAAGTGATCCTCCTGCTTCGGCCTTCTGAGTAGCTGGGACTACAGGCATGCGCCATCATGTCTTGCGAATTTTTCTATTTTTAGTAGAGACAGGGTCTTGCTCTTTCGTGGGCTGGTCTTGAACTCCTGACCTCAAGCGATCCTCCTGCCTCAGCCTCCCAGAGTGCTAGGATGATAGGTGTGAGCCACCATGCCCGGCCAGGAAAGATCATTTTGATTAACAAAATCACAAGAGAGCTTGGCCAGTGTTTAAAGCTGATCGTTTCTCTCTAAGACCACTTTTGAGAGTTCTTCAGAGATCCTCCATTCTTCTCATTTACTAACTCAAGCAATGCAGCTTGAGTCCAGGTAGTTGCTTCTTTTTTCAGCCCCTGGGGATCTAGCTGTTGATACTTTTTCTCCGCTGAGGTCCCGTTTTCCCTCCTGGGCCATATTAGATGCATCCGCATCCTTTCACGGAACAGACTCCCAAGGGGAACTCTGACTTGAATGCATCAACAACTTTCCCTTGCTCTTCCATCTGAACAACGAGCCAGTCGGGGTGTATCTGCCTCCAGACTTCTCAGATTTGAGTCATCAATTCATATCTTCCCTCTTCCAGCCACTGAGGACATGTGTCAAGTTCTCAAAATGGTACCACTGAAGTCAGTCTTACCAGAACGTAGGTAAGGGGGAAGCCAGCCCTTTAACCTCTTCACCCAGAGTCTTTTAAAAAATAGAAATCTTCCCCCTGAAGTTCTCTCTCAACCTTTAACCTTGGGGGCCATTGATACCCTCTTTGTGGCTCAGAAATGTTTAGTTTATAGAACCCAATCTTGATTTTCCTTTGTAAATTGGCACCTTGATCTGGTGTCTCACTTTGGAATTTTGTGTCTGTTAAAACTCGGAAGAAATTTCCAACTTAACATCCTATTGGACAGCTAGAAAAGTTATGCAGAGAGCCTACTCCTTTAGAAGACTGTGTAGCGCCCAAAGACAGAGACAACGTGATTCATCTTACATCCCTCACGGCCTCTAAAACTGAGCATGCTCCCTAAAGGGGAATGTGTAGCTCTAGCTCCCTGGAATGGATATGCTTGGTCTTGTACATTGTTATAGCTACTACCATTCAGGACCAACCACGGGGCTGTTTTCAAACCCCGTGTTAATTAATCCCCACCTAAAGCTACTGATCATGTGACAAAGACTGCTCCGCATTCAACAAATGCTTTTTCCCTTTCCTCTTTCAGCCAGCCAGGTCACATTTCCCAGCCTGCCTTGCAGTTAGGGGGCCATATGATTGAGTTTCAGCCAATGGGATGAGGGCAGAAGTGATGTACATCACCATCAGGTCTGGACCCAGATCTCCTGGGCAGTCCTTCATGATTTCCTTCCATTGGTGGGCTGAATGCAGAGAAGGCAGGGGTCCTAGAAATAGCAAAGCCAATCTCTTAAAAAAAAAAAAAAAAAAAAGCAAAGACACACACTGTAAGTAGCATGGGTCCCTGAATGAGTGCATGGAGCAGAGCTTCATGCTGTACTCATCTGCATACCACTGAACTATGCGGTGAGTAATAACCACACCTTTTTATAGTGAGAAGCCACTGAGATGTGAAGACTGTTTATTACAGTTATTCCCACTAACACAGAGGACTAGATTCTAATAATATACTTTTTGAAATTTATTTTTTAGAGAGAGGGGTCTCACTATGTTGCCCAGGTTGGACTCCAACTACTGGACTCAAGTGATCCTCCCACCTCAGCCTTCTGACTACAGGTATTTCTGGTTTTAGTACTATGCCTTCTAAAGCAAGCAAAGGAAATTCTCCTAGGACCTATTTTTTTTTTCTTACCTCCCCTGAGAAAATGCCAAAAGTGTATTTCCTTGGGTTCCAGGTAACATGATATATTCCTTTCTGTGACAGCCCACATGCCCCCACTAAAATATGTCTCACTGCTCTTTTTAGGTTAAGTGATTTCATTATTAGTTACCCTTCTTTTATCATTTTCTGAGGCTTGCAGGCTTAGACTAAATTTTTAATTAAAAAATTGTTATGGGGTATGAAGGTGTAGAGTGGGTGTAATTATGGAATGCTAACTTAGCAACTTGGCCTCTTTTCTGAGGGGCTGCAGTTCCAAATGTGGTGGCCTGTATTTCTGAAGGAGGAGAAAGACAAGTTCATTCAACCATGCAAATTAAATTACAAGACTTGGAGTCATTATTTTTGTGAAAATGTGTTCTCTGCACTGTGTTTGTTCTGACATTCTTTTCAGATTTTCACCGTAACGGTTCCATTTGGCCTTTAAATAACTCAGAATTGGTAACTGTTTCTGGGGAAAGAGACGAAACTCCAAGGTTGAATTTGAACATCTCTGCTTCAGTGTTCCAAAGTTTAAAAATACCTTGAAAGAAACACCAAGTAATCAAAGAACAGAAAAACTATTACTGATAAATATAAAATCTTAAGTCTGTAGACTTAAAACAGTCTTCAGATCCACCTTGGATCTCAGTATGTTAATCCTATTGTTAATAAAATATAAGGAAGGCAATTCTATATCCTGCCCTATTACATTTCAATATTCAACAACACTGAACTATAATTATTCTTTGTTTTAACTAAATCATTCATGTAGCAATCTAAAGGTAGGTATTCTTATACCTCCATGAGGAAGAGCTGTTATCATGGTCTAAACCAGTCTTGACAATCTTTAACTTTTTATCTTTTATCTGTACCAAGGGAAGATACAGAGTCTTGTACCCCTCGATTAAAGAACATCAGTTGAAAGAGTCCTGTCTACCAATTGCTTCTTAGATTTATAATGACCTTTGGAATCTTGAGGTAACCACAAAATAGCTAGAGATTTTATAGAAAAGTTGCTGGAAAAGATGATGGTGATGAATTATATGGTATTGAAAACATATTCCAATTACAGCAAATTTAATGTTATTGAAAACTTACTGTACGTTAGTCACTAGGTACGCAAAAGGTAATTCTAATAGACAGAGAGTTCCAGTTTTTATAAGCAGCTAGATGATTTCTCCATTTTGGGTAGTTCCCAGATATTTCTTTCTTTATAATTTTCAGGTCTTAAAGAATAATGCAGAAACTCCATGGCACTCTGCCAACTCTATGTTCCAGGCATATATTTGCTGGAAGTTCATTTAACATAGGGAGTTAGATACCACTGCCTTCATTAGCTGCTGTGATATAGATTATGCAAATTAAGGGTCCATGGATGCACAAAGATGCCATAGGACATGAAACATGTTAACTGCCTTAAAATAGCCTATAATCTGGTTCTAGGAAAACAAGAAAACATAGCTTTCCCAATGCATGCCAATTGCACATGTTTTTACATAGGAAACAAGTGCTGCTCAAGTTGTATCATATCTTTGAAGCTAGTAACGCCTCAAATAACTCCATTAAGTACCAATCTAGGAAGTTTTCATGGAGAGGCTGAGTTATAACTTCTACACTGAGGGAGGAAGGGATATAAATAAAAACATTTTTGTGTGAGAGATGACAGAGAATGGTCAACAAGTTTCTCAAAGCGTCTGCAGATGCTAAGGATGCAGGTCTTAGTAGAAAGGAGGAAGGAGGCTGGGGGGTGTTCAAAGGGGATGTGGGATACAGTATGTGGGCAGAGACCCATGAAACCCTAGATCGTGAATCTTAATCAAAGCAATAATAAGCCAACGGAATGGCGTAAAAAGAGGAAAGGAAGAAAAGCTCCATGAAAAACTGAGGACTGCATGGTTCATCTGGACAGGAGGGAAGGGAATTCAAATCAAGCTTCCATGAAGGATAAAAGGGAGGTATAAAATAAATGAGATAGTTAGGGAGAAATGCCAGGATACAGCTTTATAGGACGGGAGATAGCAGAGTCATATGGTACAGAGATGAGTGTTTTAAAACAAGATCAACAATTGGAGTAGGAAACAGTCCTATAGGCTATGGAATACAACAGTTTTAGCTTAAAAAATTAATAGTTACGTACTTTAAAGACATTTGAAGTATTTTTATGGAATATGGATTCATACTCATGCCCCTTGGAATTATGGAGTCTATCATGTGCCAATGACCAAATGCCACCTACAAGTGTCCTTTCAAACATTAATGCTAAGATCTTAGGGAATGAGCATAACTTCTCCCCCTGGCCCTAGCAATTTACTGATTTTAATGACTACATTTATCTGATGTCCTTGACCAACTATAATAAATAATAGGTAATAACCATGAGTTCTTCATTCTGATCCTCCTCTAATCCGCTTAATTCCTCTATTACACTGCAGCAAGGCACATAATTGAAAGCATAAATTAAAAAACAAAAATGACAATAATCTTAGGGCAGAACTATCTGCATTGGCATTTTCTGTATACAGTAGGAGTTTAGCCCCTTTCTCCCCAGCTCAGTGTGGCCCATCTCTGTCACTTTCTTCATCACATGTGACCTCAGGCGGAAGAGGATCACTACCGGACACAAAGAGGGGGAAGATTTCTTTGCTGGGAACAATTTACTCAGACTAAACTTTAGCCAAAGTAGGGTTAATCTGGATTCTCTTGAAAAGAAGTATGTGGCCTTTCACGGCCAGGCCCAGTGAGGGCCTTGGCTCTGACAGCTTAGGTAATAACGCTGTAAGTGCAGTGTAATTTAGCTAAGAATTATTAATGCCAGTTTATGAAGGTAGGTAATGAAACTATCAGTTGTTGTTTATCTCAAGCCTCTGGCCCTGCCTTCTCCTGCTTCAAGCTTGATAAACTCTGAACTTGGAGCTCATCTTAATGGGTGGTGGAAGACTGTGCTTCATTTCTCCTGGGACTTCATGCTCGTTAGTCACAGACGCCAATTAAAAGCTTTGTTAGGGAACTAGAGGAATGTGCCTCAGCCCATGCAGAGGTCCGGAAGCCCCTTTCGCTCATAACATGGATGAATGAGTCTCCATGGCGCCCCAAGCCACACAGCAATAGGTCGTGTGCATCAGCAGCCCAGACCAACAAAAGCAGCACAAAAATGTCGCAGTCAGCACTTTCTGGAGCCAGCGCTTTTCATTCCAACTGATAAGGCTTTGAACGTTTTCATTAGCTTTGCTGATTCTGGTTGATTACAATGACAAACGCATTATAATTTTTTTTAAAGCAAGTTACATAATCTAGGGTACAGCCCGGGCTTGATAATGTTCTAGAAATGATTACCGACCCTTGTGTACCCCTCCTGCAACCGTGAGGGGTCAAGCTGGGGTTAACGTTCCGGCAAACCACTTAGGATCTAGAGCAACGACTGTTTTGGAAGGCATGATTGCCACTGGAAACCACTGATGAGGATTTGACATGGTAATTCTTAATTAAGAAAACAGAAATTTGCAGTGTCTGTGCTTTTATCATGCAGCTAACAGCTGACTCCACCTCAGTCCAAACACGGGAAAAATTTCATCCAAGAGATGGATTTATTTTTGTAATCATTTGTTTTAGATATTTTATCTAAAATAATATGGTGGGGCTTCAGAAATAACTTTGGGTATCGAATGTCAAAAGAATATTTGCCATCTTGTTTTTTAATGATTCCTTTGTTCTTATTTCAACTGTGTCTTATTGCTGACTAATTACTAACTTGTTTCCAAAGAGAATTTTAGAGCAGAATACCTCAAAATTATAGCATGGAAGTAATAAGAGCTTCCAACAATATATATTGTGAAATATGTCATGTTTAGACAACATTCAGTAATTAATGTTCTTCTTAATCAACTATTTTATTTGCTAATGTACTCTTTGAAATGTCACAAAAATTATGTGGATAATCAGATCAGAGAAATAGTAACAGCAGAAAAAATGTTGAATACCGTCCCTGTGGTATCTATGAACCTGCTGAGTGCTATGGTGAATGGCAGAAAGAACTCAAGTGAATTTTGAGGAGATTGGACTACTTTGATACATAGGATTTGGTTACAAAGCTGTACACAGGTTGTAAGAAAATTTGTCAGGAAAATGTCTCAAGGCAGTAGAAAAATCACAGAATTCTAGGATGAGAAAAAGCTTTGGGTTTTTATTATAATCTTTAAAAAAATACATCCTCCTAGTCTTTCAGTAAAGAAAAAGACATTTACACCATTCCAGAAAGTATTATTAGCAAACGGTAAACTTCCTGAAAATTTTCACGAGGTAGGATATATCGCTTCCCCAATCCCCACGCCATCTTTTCTCAGCACACCAGGCTGTGGCTGAGTTTATTCTAGAAGTTCAAAGGAATGCAACTTCTCAGAGGTTATATAGTAAAACATTCAAGGTTACATTAGTTTAATACTTTTCAAGCCGATTTTTGGACAGCCTACACTTGGACAGATGCTAGCAGAAAAGCTTTGTAGGGAAAATATGATTTCTGAAATTCTTAGATTTTTTTTTTTAATGTCAGAAAGGTCAAAGTAGAATTTCTTATCCTGCATTTGTTTCCTTGAGAAAACCTAAAAACTTTTTCACTACAAACATTTAGAAGTAACAGCCAAAAAGACATTCTTTCAAATGCATTACTGAGCTTGCAAAAAGAGAGAGAGCAAGAGTGAACGAGAGAGAGAGACCCATGTGTAAGATACAAAGATCTAAAAGAAGTATGGTAAGGACACAAACAGATACTGATATACATTAGGATGACCTACAGGTCTCGGTAACCTAGAAGAGTAAGTTTAGATTCTTATGGAGGGGTGGGGGACTGGTGATGGTGTCCCAGCAAATGGACACAGTAACGATGCCTATCTGTCTTTATCTAGATGCCAAGGGAAGGGAAAAGATAGCATCACTCAGAATTTATAATCTGGGCTATGTGGGTGGTCCAGGAATACCTGAATCAAGGAATTAGCCTAAAGATTCACCTAGGACACGAATCAAAAACAAACACAACATGTCTCTGAAGGGCTGGCTATATCCACTCTGGCTACATGTTTTGTTTTTTATTTCAGCATATATGGGGGTACAGATGTTTAGGTTACATATGTTGCCCTTGCTCCCCTCTTCCCCCCTAAGTCCGAGTTTCAAATATGGCTACATGTTTTTATACAGTATTCCCCATTGAAGTTAAACTAATTATCCCAAATTACAATCACATGAAGAAACAACCTACCATGAGAAGAATCATATCACCAGACACAATAAATATGAGAATCTGGATCCTAAGAACTTTGGATAGACAAATGAACAAAATAACAGGTTATTTAACATAAATTTTAAATTACTAAGATTAAAGAGAATATATATTGTATAGAAAGAATAATACAGATTAAAATAATAGGTAGATAAACCATCTAGAAATAAAAACTATAGCAACTGAATGAAAAAATGAATAGCTGAAACAGTTGTTAGACATAGTTGAAGACATTACTAGTCTGAAAGACAGGTTTAAGGAAACAATTCTCTATGCAACACAATTAGATAAAGGGATAAATATAAAGTTGAGAGACAGGAGGCACAAAACGAACAAAAAAATTGAACATGTCTAATTGTGAATTTCATAAAGAGAATAGAATTATGAAGTGGCGATATTCAAAGATATATGTCTATACATTTCCCAGAATTGATTAAATAGGTGATTCCTCTGAGTTAAGAATAAATCAAGATGAATAAAGACAAATCCACAATGAGATACATTGTAGTGAAACTGCAGAACAAAGGCAAAAGAGATCTTAAAAGCAACCAGAGAGAAAAGATCAATTAGCTACCAACAAATAACAATTAGACAATAGTTGACTCCTTAATAGCAAAAATAAATAACAGAAATCAGTGGAATATCTCAAAAGGGATGAGAGAACATAACTGCCAATCTAGAATAATATACCCAGCTAAATTAGCATTTGACTGTTGAGGCTATTTGCTATTCATTGACTGAGATATCTTAGAAAACCAAAAATCGTTTCTTTGGAGGAAAAAAACCCTAATAGACAAAATTCTTGTAAGATTGAATTTAAAAAGAGAGAGAAAGGAAAAGTAGGAATGATTATATTAGTATGAAAAAAAGGTGGCATAACTGTGGGGAGGGTAGAGATTTTTAAAATGAGAACATCAGAAAGAATTTTATGTAAATGAATTTGAAAATCCAGCCAAAATGGTCAATTCACTATAAATTTAACTCTTAATTTTTCAAGAAGCAGGGAAAAAACTGAATTGATCAGTCATAATAAGACAAAGTTAATCAATAAAGTCTATTCACACATACGTCCCCCATCCACAAGACCTAGGATTCTTTCAGACAATTTCTTACCACCTTTCAAAGTAAAAGTATTAAATAATTCTAACCTTGTAAACTCTGTCTCATAGAATAAACAGATCATCTTTCCTAACTCATTGTAAGAGGTAGAATAGACATAAAGGTAGAATAGACATGATATAAAATGAGCAAAAAAAAAAAAAAGCCAGTATCATTTAAGAATTTAAAAATTCTAAGTGAAATATTAGCAAATCAAGTTTAGAATGAATATTAAAAAAATTATAATCAAGTAGAGTTTATCCCAGAAGAATGGTTTAATTTTAGAAAATTTATTAATTAAGCAATTAACACATTAAAAGAGAAAAATCATAAACTTAATAAATGCAGAAAATATTTGATATAATTCAAAAACACTTTCTTGATAAAATCTTAGAGCAAACAAGACATTTTAGCAACCTGATAAAAGATATTTTACACTAAAACTCCAAGAACGTAACATACTTAATGCTGAAAAGTCAGAGGCATTTCATATAAAATCTGAAATAAGACAGGATGCCTGTTATCAAAGCTTCTATTCACCACTGGGCAAGAGGTCCTAATCACGATAGCAAGAAGAGAAAAAGAAATAATAAAAATATATAAATATTACAAAAGAATGAACAGAACTGCCATTATTTGCATATATGTTATTTATTTAGAAAATCTAAAATGATATACAACGTTTTAAAACTAGTAAGGAGTTCAACATGGTTGGAAATAAGATAGACTGGTTAATAAATTGTACTGCAGCAATTGCTTATTCATACAAAAAAGATAAAATCAGGTCAATACATCATACCATAAGGAAATATAAATTTTAGATAGATTAAAGATTTCATTGGGAAAAAGTAACTGTAAAACTTTTCAGAGAAAACATAGAAAAATAACTATTAAATAATGTGGGGATCCCCAAAGTACAAATCAGAAGGAAAATATTGACAGATTTCACTTATTAAAACTTTTAAACTTCTATATGATAAAAGATAACAAAGGGAAAAGAAAAATCATTGACTGGGGGGTAACTATTTGTAAATCATATACCACCTTCTTCAAAACTACTGTCCAGAATATTTAAAAAGTGCCTACACATCAACAATAAAAGACAAAGGGAAAAAAATGGGTGAGATACATAACACACAGTTCTCAATGGAAGACACTGGAATAGTCAATAACACTATAAAAATATACCAAACTTCACTGGTAATCAGAAAGTCCTTACATCTAAGAGAGTAGCAAAAAAGAATGTCTGATCATTCCTAGTATTGGAAAAGATACGGGGAGACAGAGATGCCAACTCAGTGGCCTTAACCCTAGTTGTACATTAGAGTCAGCCAGGGAGCTTTAAAACAAATACCATTTTTGGGTCCCCTTTCTAGAGATTCTGATTTAATTGGTCTGACCTGGGACTTAGGTCTTGGTAATATTTTAAACCTCCCTGGGAGGTCTCATCTGCACCTAGAGTTTGGAACTACTGCTCAACCTGGCTGTGTACAGTAAAGCAGCAGTTTGTAGAGCAATTTGGCAACAACTAGTAAAGAGATGTGCATTCCCTATGACTCAACAATCCAACTTCTAGGGAACTCCCCTCAAGAAATGCTAGCACACGTGTAAAAAGAAATGTACAAGGATCACTGAAACATGGCTGTAATGGCAAAACTGCAGAGACAAACTCAAATGTCCTTCAGTAGGAAAAATGGATAAATCAAACTTGGGTTATTGATGCAACATGATACTATCCTGCACTTGCAATAAATGGTTAGATACCTATGTATCGACATGGATATGGCTCTAAAACAATGCTGAATAAAAGTTGCAGAAGAGTGTGGATGATGCATTATATATTTTAAATTTTCAACACATAGTATTGTCATAGTCATAGTATAATCACAATTATAACTATATACAGATATATTCATGTTTGTATCTAACACACGCACACAGAGTAAAAATGCCAAGATACCAAAATATACATAGGAATGATATACGGTAGTTTCAGGATAATAATTATCTTGAGAAGAAGGGAAAAGAGAAAAAGGTAGTGTTTAGCCGCATTTCTGGTAAGCTTTCTTTTATTTTTACAAGTTGTCTGAACTAAAGATGGCGAAATAACATATATTCTTGATGGTAGGTTTGCAGATAATTATTATTTTTTTTGTATATTTGAGATATTTTTATTAAAAATATTTAAAAGGCAAAAGAGCAGAATATAAAAATATTTAAAGGCAAAAATATGATAATGGGGGCATATCTTTATTATTTTTTAATCATTGTAAAAAATAATATTTTTAAACATAAGAACTAAAAAGTAAACAAAAAGGCATTGGATTTGGAGGCCAGAGGCTTGAATTCTCATCCTAGTTCTGCAGCTAATTAGTGGTATTGCGTAAGTCATTTTGCTACAGTGGCTTCAGTTTCCTTATACATAAAATAGAGTTGAGTAAGATGACCCCAAATCCTATTACAGGGTGTCCCAAAAGTCACCATACATAGGGAAAATGGGAAATTGTAGCTAAATGTACCTTTATTTATAAAATATTCATTATAAAATTTTTCCTTTGTATGGAGATTTTTGGGACATCCTGTAGTTTCAAATTTCTATGAATCTAAAATTGTGAGAGGATAGTATTTCTGAATTCAGTTCTCTCTCATTGGATGCCATCATCAAAGTATATACTCACCCTGTAGTAGTGTATTTGTTCTCAAAAGTAATCATGGACTATCCCTGATATATTTTAAAATTTGAAGACAAAGCAATGTATAACTACATGCAGATATATTCATGTCTGTATCTAACACACACACACACCTCTTGGTGATGCCCTAAGAAATAGTCAATAAATAGTCATTGAATCGATGATATACTAAAGGCGGAAATTAGCCTGAAATGTTCACAATAACCCAGATTCGGAACAATATGAAAACAAAGAAAAGTATTACTAATCCTCCACTGACGTCCTTTCCCAAATTTATAAACTTATTTCTTTATCATTTGTTCACTGATAATTTAATATGCCTTTTGTGTTGAATGATCATTTACAAATCAGCTAATCACTATTTGTCATATACTAATAAAATGTTTATAACAGTAGATGTCATGGTAAATTTTACTTAAAATATATGTTTTATGGTATCAAAAAATCCAACACCCCGCCCCCCCCACCCCCATCCTTTCTGGTAATTTGAAAGACTTCATTCTAAGTGTCTTATTTGCTTCCAGTCAAAACCTGGTTGACGTCTGCCCTCGAATGTTTATAGCAGCATAATTCACAATTCCAAAGATGTGGAAACAACCCAAGTGCCCATCAACACATGAGTGGCTTAATAAAATATGGTATGTGTATACCATGGATACTCAGCCATTAAAAAATGTGGTGAACTACCTATTGTATTATCCTGGATGGAGCTGGAGCCCATTCTTCTAAGTGAAGTATCTCAAGAATGGAGAAACAAACATCGCATGTACTCACCAGCAAATTGGGACTAATCGATCAACACTAATGTGCACATATGGGAAGTAACATTTATAGGATGTCAGGCAGGTGTGGGGGAAGGAGAGGATGGGTAAATTCACATCTAATGGATGTGGTGCGCACTGTCTGGGGGATGGACATGCTTGTAGCTCTGACTTGGGCGGTGCAAAGGCAATTTATGCAATCAAAGCGTTGTGCCCCTGTAATACTCTGAAAAAAAAAATCAACCAAACAATAAAAAAAATGGTGAACTAATACCTCTTGTATTAACCTGGATGGAACTGGAGATCATTCTTCTAAGTGAAGTATCATAAGAATGGAAAAATAAATACCACATGTACTCACCATTAAATTGGAACTTGATTCATCAACACTTACATATACATACGGAAAGAATATTCATAGGAAATCAAGCAGGTGGGAAGGGGAGGTGGGGATGGGTAAATTCACACCTAACAGGTACAATGCATACTACCTGGGGAATGGGCATGCTTACAACTTAGACTCAAATGGTACAGAAGCAATTTATGTAACCAAAATGTTTGTACCCCCAGAATATTCTGAAATAAAGAAAAAATACATCATACACACACACACATACACACACACACAAACCTGGTTCAATGCAAACAACTAAAACACATTTGCTCATTAATGTGCTGTTTTCTTCCAAGAATGTCAATGCTTTTCACCAATAAGTTTTAATTATCCCCATAACCCTGCAGAAACTGAAGCCCAGAAAAGCACGACGTGGGGTGAAGTCACCCTTTACACAGAGGTTAACGCAGGGCAGAGAGAACTGAAATCCATTTCTAATGCACATAGCAAAAACTCACTGCTGAAGTCCCCACGTTTCCTTCCACTCTACCCCCACCCCAGCCTACTATCTATTCTAGGCTACCTGTTTTCTGCTAGAAATGCTATCTAAGAATTAAAGTAATACACAAAGGAGCCTGGACAATCCACAGCCCTGGTACCTAACAGATGAATGAAAGAAATAATGACAACAAACAGAAAGAGTGTAGAGGGCTAGCTGAATGGAACATTCTTGGATCTTTGTTGTCACTTATCCATTGAAATATGTGAATGAGGCTGCCTATGTTACCTGCATTGCAGGTAAGGAAGATTTCATGTGATTGTTATGGAATATTTAGTATCACATCTGGCAAACAAAGCAGTCAATGCCTGTTAGATCCCATCTCCTAGTACCACAGGACATGGCAGTTCAGAATTTTCCAGAACATAGGTTTATAAATGAGCTACTCGATGCAAACCATTTTTTTTTTTTTTTTACAAAGGACAGCTGCCCGAGGTTGAGAGGTGACCTGATGTCTTTTGAAACTCAGCAATATAATTTCCATTGTGGGAGAAATAAATCATAATGCCCATTCTTACTTAGCAGGTAGATAACAGGCCAGTTAAAGAAGGCAAAATCTACTGAGCATCTACTTAAACTGGTTAAGGAAGAGCATAACAAGTAGGAAAACTCACATTCTTCATGATTCTTCTTCGTAAGGGTGGAGGACCAAGACCGCCATAGCTGATGGGTAGCTAGTACCCGTAAGAGGGGCTGCTGGGCAACTCTACGCCCCAGAGAAAGAAGCACAAACCCTCAAGCTGAACTAAATCAAGCAATTCCTCTAAAAGCAACAACGAGACCAGACTCTCATTTTGTTTCATTTTTCACAGTTCCCAGATTATCCCTTCCCCTCCCCCAAGGGCGGGTTTGTGGCCATCCAAGATTATACCATTGCCACTAACGCTTTCGAAAGTGAGGCACTGATTCCCATTGTGCACAACAGGACTTTACCCTTTGACTACATCTAGCTACTACCTAACATGTAGGGGAAATCTAAAGGACATCTATAGATCTGAAATAATACACTCTGCTGAAAGAAAATAACAGATGGCCTGGGAGATAATGGTCTGTAACTGAAGGGCTAAACAGTAACATGAGCGGTCCTGGGGGCCCTCGGCTATGGCAATGGGTGACGAATAGGAATCGTGTTTCTTAGAGGGCCAGGCAGACAGGAGCTAAAGACTAGAGGAAGCCGGGTGGAAGAACGCAACACCCTACTTCCATGGAAGTGGGTTTCACCCATTGTCTTTCTTCTATAGTCTGTGGAAGGCTTGGCGCAGGTGATGGCTTTGTTGCGACGTGGGGGACCTTAGGTCTCGAGGAAGCGCAGATCATTCCTGTGTACATTCTAGCCCAGACACCAACCAGACAGCCCACGGCAGCCCCCATCTCTTTCCCTAAATGACTGCTGGGCAAGGTAGCACCACCACTCTGAGAGCAAATTCTCAGGATCTACAGCCACCACATTAGGACGAGAGGGCTGAGGGATGGGTGGTAGATGTCAGGAGCCCCAAGAGGAAAAGGACATTTTGGCCCCTTCTAGATTTCTAGATCGCCTCCCTGATTACCTGGGCACCATTTAACCACACGCGGCTAGGTCAGCGTCACAGCTCTAGACTCCTGGAGTCTGCAAAAGACTCCAACACACGCACAGCTGTAGTTCAATTTAATAACGTAACCAAAGGTAACAGCAGTTGAAATATTGTAACATTTCAATGCCCTTTTGTTACAGATTTTTTTTTTCACATTCGCAATATGATTTCATGACATTTTTAAAAGGGGTTCACCAGAGTCATAGTTTTAGCTAACTCTACCCCTGACAAGTCCTTTAGCAAATTCTATCTAAATATTCCAGAGAAATTCTAGCACATGTGGAGGAGGTTGGTTTGCTTGCTAGACAACAATGCTCTTTCCGGAAGAGATTTTTTTACTTGTTTATTTTCCAATTTAAAATATAGTTTATATTCCTGGAGGAAATGAGGCAAAAGATACTCACATGAAACCTTAATGAATGATTCTCAATATGAAAACATAAACATCACTATAAATATTACCTGTTACATGCTAAACAGTGTTAAGAGCAGAAAACTCCGTATCTCATCTTGTAATTAATTTACAAGTTGGCAAATTGTTTTACCTATATTTATAGTTCAACTGACAACTTCATTGAGATTGCAATACACAAAAAGAGGCTGATTAGGGGATTAAGAATGAAGAAAAGAGAAAAACAAAGTACTTACTTGAGGTGATATTTTTAAAGTAATCCTGAATTTCAAATTAGGCTTTTTTCTTTAAAAAGAAAAACTGATCTAGCTATAATCCGTTGGCCCTTAGGGTGTACTCCGTTATTCCACGGGACAGGTCTTTGAGAAATCTTCCTTCTATATCTATTTCTCCAAATGTCCAAGCTGTACTAGGAAGTAGTAAAAAACAAGACAGACTGCCCTTAAAAAAAAAATAAAAAGCAGCAAATTCAACATGTAAGCAATCTAGGAAAAACAAACACTCTCCCAAACTAGAATCTAATTCAGAGGGTGACCGTCTTTGCTATCTCCAATTGAAGGTGTCCTCTTGTATTCCTGGTGACATTTCTCATCATTCAGCCCAGTGTCGTTTTACAGCAACGGGAGGATGTTTGGAGAGAAATGAACTCATCCTCTGAAGTTCCTTGTGGTAAAGCAAAACAGATGGAGGATTTCCTGCTGAGGACTCCCTGCCGTGGCACAAATTCGAGGGGGTGTGGAATTGACTTGTTAAGGCGCTCCGTTTTCCAGGCTCAGCAGAATCGGCTCAGCCACGAGCCCACATGCGCCGCCTGCGCGCTAAGGAGAACTCCGTCATTCTGAGATAACCCCACCAGCAGCGACGACTGGTAGGAAGCCGGTCAACAGGATTTTAGGACCCTGTTTGTCATCGTCCCTGTTTCAATCACATCTTACCTCCAGGACCAGAGAACTGCACCTGAGGACGTTTTGCTGGACACAGTCTACTTCCCATTCCTTTCCTCCCTGTCTCTTCGTGTTCGTCTCTCAGGTTTCTCACTTGATATAAGACGTTCCCAGGGACATGCACTTTGTATTAGTAAATGCACTCCCGAAAAGTAATTTAAAATTACTTACAGTAGCTTTCTCTCTCCTTCCACCCCTTTGCTGTAGGAATGTACACTTCTCCTAAGGGTACTGCATTTCAAAATATGTTACAAAGACACTGCTTTGCTTAGGAATATTAAATTGCACATATACGGAAAGCAGGATTCTATATAAGCCACTCATGGCTACAGAGCCCTGCCCACAGACTGATTGATGCCTTTTAGTTTAAAAAACAAAAGCACAAACAGCTAATAGCCCAAAACGCACCTTTAAAAGCACTAGTTGGGGTTATTTCCTTCCCCATCACCAGAAGTGAGGACACTTCTGCCTATCAGAGGAGGTTTTCCACTATTAATCTAACAATCCCATTCACAAAGCATTAATTATGTATTAATTTCAATTATCTTAACAACTCACTCTAACTCCATAGCCATCTTTCATATTACAAACTTGTGTTAAACATCCCTCTAGAAATAAGTACCACGCGATAGTTCTTTCCGCATCAGCGTCTCGGTACAAGCATTTATTTCTGGGGGGCAAGGTTGCCATAAGCCCAGCTGAGTGACAGCGCAAATGTCCCAGAGAGGTGACAATGGGTGTTAGGGAGCAGACATTGGGTGGAGCTATTGCCTATCTGGTTGGTTAGCACAAAGGAAACTTTTGTGGCCTTAATAAAAAATTTTCAACATTATCTGGAAGGATGTTCTACGTCAGGGGTCCACAAACTGCAGCCAAATTAGGTTCACTGCCTATATTTGTAAATGAAGTTTTATTGGAACACAGTCACACCTACTTGTTGCCATATTATCTCCAGCTGCTTTCTTTTTTTTTTTTTTTTTAAGACATAATCGCCCTCTAGTGCCCGGGCTAGAGTGATGTCATCATAGCTCACAGCAACCTCAAATTCCTGGGCTCAAGCGATCCTCCTGCCTCAGCCTCCCAAGTAGTTGGGACTATAGGTGTACACCACTATGCGTGGCTAATTTTTCTACTTTTAGTAGAGACAGTGTCTCACTCTTGCTCGGGCTGGTCTTGAACTCCTGACCTCAAGCGATGCTCCCACCTCGGCCTCCCAGAGTGCTAGGATTATAGGCGTGAGCCACTGCGCCCAGCCTATAGTTGCTTTCATGCTACAGCAGCAGAGTTGTAGAGTTATGACACAGACTGGTCTGCAAAGTCCAAAATAGTTACTCTCTGACACTTTATAAAAAAAGTTTTCAGACTTCTCTTCTTTACAGTAGACTGCCACCAGATAACTCCTGAATCCTGTGGCTTTTTTCTCTGGGCTGTGCAGTCAGAGCTGTACCCTCATATAACTGTATTTAAGGATAACACCAATCAGTCATTGTCCTCCCACCACTCCTTGGGTAAATGTGACAAGAGGGCTTCTTGGGGTCCTGGGGTGGGGGTAGAACCCCAAGCTCCCAGGGGACAAGGTGGATCAGACTATGTAGAGGGATTGTAGGACACAGAAAGAACCCAGACAAGGAGCGAAGCCAGAGAAGCGGAGCTGAGAGTGAGGACTGAGAAGCACAATAAAGCCATAATTGCAGGAAAAAAATAACAGGGATTGGTTACAAGTTGGCTTGTGGAGTATAAAACCAGCTGAAGCAAGCTGGTAGGACTAGGACTCTGTGCAAAAATAAGAATGCTGGACACCGTCTTTCTGGTGGCCCAGCAGAAGGTGACTAAATCATCCTGATTTTCCCCCTTGGACTATTCCAGTTTTAAAACTGAAGGCCCTGTATGCAGAAACCTCCTCGACCCCAAGAGATCCAGACAATCGGCCACCCTACCTGGTGGTGCCACGCAGGAAGCGCGGAAGTCGGGCTGGAACGAAAAACAGGAAGTTTGCCAGTTTTCCCAGAGCCTAGCACCTTCCGCCCTTTGAGAGCTTAGACTCTTCTTGGCAGGAAGACACTCTGGTGCCACTGAGGCACGGAGGACACTACGGAAAGACAAGGTCCCTGTTCTCCGTAAGTGATCTGCCGTGGGAACTCATGCCACGGGAACAGGAAGAGAACAGCCTGTAAACAAACGTGAGATCATCTGTCCTACTGCACGGTTTTTGGCTTGGCCTTTTCACCCCACGGCCAGCCTGCATTTTTTCCGGAAGAGCTGACCTGCGTGATTTGATGACTGCCGATTGCCTTGAACTCTCTGCTTTAATTTCCCTAAACTCCACGACCACCCCGAATAATGCTCAGTTTTTAAGTTAGATTCCTTTTACCTCAATGATGAATGCTGACCTGACTCTCTAGGCTCTGTGCATGTAGCTAATTTTTTCATTTCACCCATCTGTCAGTAAGCCAGCTCATCAACACAATTTCTTGAGCTCCTGCCACGTGCCACGACCTGTGCTGTGCCGGGGGTAAGGGACTGAACCAGGTAGGCAAGGACGGGAAAGAGAAACACAGGATTACTCCAGATCGTGATGAGTGCGTGGGGAGAAATAAACAAAGTGATACGATGCGGAAGAACTGGGCCGATGTGGGGATTCTAGGGCAGGTAGGACGCTCAGAGAGAACCGTCCTAAGAAGGTGGCTTCTTAGCCAAATGTTGGCTCCTCAAAAGCAGCCAGCTATGCAACGAGCTGGAAAAGCTCAAGTTCAGAAGACAGAGGTAGGAAGGAACTTGGCATGTCCCAAAAAGCAGACAGGACACCGAGCTGACATATGGGCAAGTGGGGAAGGGTCAGAGGCAGGCAGAGCCCAGACGGTGTGTGGTCCTGTCAGGGACGATGGGGAGGTCTGGATTTTTTCCAAAAGCAAGGCGAAACTACCGAAAGGATCTAAGCAGGGGTGTGGTTTGATATATGTTTTTCAAAGGATTTCTCTAACCCTGCTGTTGGGAATGAACGGGAGGGAGGAAAGAGTGAGAATGTTCACTTGTTAATTTTTCATTTCTGTCCAGTTGAGGGAAATCCAGGGGGCAGGGACCTCGTCTTCCTTGGTCAGCACGTAGCACATGCCTGGCGCAGAGAAAGGATGCACGTGACGCTGTCAGCTGCCTGTTGGGTGCTGTGCATGAAAGCTCCAGCTATGGTGGGGTCGGTCTGTAAGTGAAGGCAGAACCCAATGCTCTGCAAAAAGTTACCTTTGCTTCTGGAGTTGGAGTAGGTGGTTGGATACAGCAGACTGGCTCACTCGGAATCTCTTGCAGCTGCTTCTGGAGTGTCTCCTCACAGGAGAGCCCGGACAGCTAAGAACGACACGGCCCAGACTCTCCTGCAGCCAGGGGCTTCCAGGCTTCCAGACTCTCCCAGACTTGAATTTGGTGCCAATCTAAGGGAAGGAAGAGTGAGAGCGCAGGATGCATCCATGCTGATCCATTTTTCGGTGCAGAGTAGCAGGCCGTCATGGCTCCAAAGCCAGCAGTCGGGGCCAGCTTCGTGGGCTGTGCCAGAACCGTCACACAGGGCCCCACGCTTAGAAGGGTCCACACTTGGATCAATGCTCTGCTGTCGCTGTCTTGACTCTTAGTGAGTTTGAACACGGGGTCTACATTTCCATTTTGCAGGGGCCACACAAGTTATGTAGCTTGTCCTGCCTGCAGTTCTGGTATCAGCTTCCTCCACGCTGAAGGGAGCGAGGTGAGTGGTGTGTTCTCAGCAGCCAGCAGGCATGGCAGTGGCTTCCGTGGGTATGACGGAGGTGACTTCCATTACCGGACTGCATAATGCATTAAGCGGCAAGATCCAGGAGTTAACAGCTGGGGCAGCGGCTTCCTGGGTATGACCGAGGCGTAGTTCCCCAGCAGGCCGGCTCTGCTTGGAGGTGCTGCTTACATGAGCCATTTTGGAATCTCAGCTTAGATCCTGATTTTCTAGCCTTTCCAGTGATTCTGTGAACAAAATTCCTTTTCTGTTTAAAATAGAGTGGATGCTGTTATCTTCTATGCTACTTATCCCTAATTAAGAACACTCTTGCAGGGACAACTTGGCTCCTTTAAAAAGCTTTTCTATTGTTTTGTCATCAGACTTTGTGCTTTTGGTAGCATTTAGCAGCATCTCTGAGATTCCACGTTCTAGATGTGCTTCTTATCACAGAGAGAGCCTGACCTGTTGTTTACGCCTACTAGGGAGAAACTTGGGCGTGTTAGTTACATCCTTTTTTTCCTTGCAGATATACTACTGATTTCCCACTGGCGGACCTAGAAGAATTAGTCTGCCTACAGTCTCACTTGGATGCTCACGCGACAGGTGGAGCGTGATCAAGCTGTCTGTCCAGGTGTAGCGGTTATCCCTGGCTGCGTAAAAAACTGCCACAAACTGGGTGGCTTAAAACAATGGGAATTTATTCTCACAGTTCTGAAATTTGAAATCAAGGTGTGGCGGGGTTGGTTCCTTCTGGAATCTCTGAGGGAGAATATGTTTTATGCCCCTGTTCTAGCTTCTGGTGGCTGCCAGCAACCTTGGCACCTCTCACTCCAATTTCTGCCTTCACATGGCGTCTCCTCTTCTTACATTAAGGACACCAGTCGCTGGATTTAGGGCCAACTTTAATTCTAATTCTGACCCCATCTTAACCGAATTGTATCTGCAAAGATCAATTTCCAAATAAGGTCATATTCTGAAGTTCTGGATGGACATAAATTTGGGGGGGACATTGCTCAATCCACTACATCAGGGTATAAATTTGAACTTAAGCAATAAAATAAAGCTGTCTGGGCCGGGCGTGGTGGCTCACGCCTGTAATCCTAGCACTTTGGGAGGCCGAGGCAGGCAGATTGTTTGCGCTCAGGAGTTCGAAACCAGCCTGAGCAAGAGCGAGACCCCCATCTCTACTAAAAATAGAAAGAAATTATCTGGACAACTAAAAATAAATAGAAAAAATTAACTAGGCATGGTGGCGCATGCCTGTAGTCCCAGCTACTCGGGAGGCTGAGCCCAGGAGTGCAAGGTTGCTGGGAGCTAGGCTGACACCACGGCACTCACTCTAGCCAGGGCAACAGAGTGAGACTCTGTCTCAAAAAAAAATAAATAAATAAAATAAAGCTGTCTGGTTTATATAGAAGTCAAACATCCGTCTGTTCCTGGCCAGCTGAACCAACCAGCTAGAGACATGTGACATTAGAAAGACTTAGAGGTAACCACACTGTTGTGGAAAAAAGTGAAGCTAGTCTCTGTTTTACCTCTGAACATGTCCTTCCAATCATGATACCTCTGCATAGGTAGTGACATTTTACTTCCTTCCAGTGCATTTGTTCTCAGAAAGTCTTAACGTTACAGGGAAATGTCCATAATTAACTCAAACTAAGATATCTAAAAATGTAAATCCCCTCATCTAAAATTTTTTCTCTACGAATACACCCCTCTGATTTCTGTAGTACCATCGGCAAAGGACAAGTGTGTGCGCAGAGGAGAAAAAGGTTGGGCAAAGTCATCAAAACTAATGTGCCTTCACTCATCCACAGTGAGGACATTTTACGTTTCACAAATCAAAAAACAATTTAAGCTATCTTAGATACTCTTTTTCTTTTTTCTAGTTCAATGAAATCTAATTCCTTAAAGTTGAAGCAGCAAGCATTTTTCCCCCAAAAAATGAATACCTAAAATGACACTACAAAATATAGCCTGAGGACAGAAATATCTTTTTTATGGGCACAGAAGATTGCGTTATTCAACTAGACAAAAAGCCATTCCGTCAGAATTCTTTTATCATTTTTCACTGTGCATATCTTGCCATGAGAGAATTACATTTATTAGGTGGCATTGATGCTATTTATTCCTTTTTTATTCCATTAATTAAACTATAACACAATCAGTTGGGTTACCCATAGCCAATCTTTGCAAGATGAATACAGGATATTATTCTTTTGCTTATATTTGGCTTCTACATGGTAATGAGACAGCAATAAAGTTTATGTTCCCATAACGTGTAAGAATTGTATTTTGTACCAAATAGCTAACATCAAATATAACTACTGGCATAAACAAACCACATAACACAATCATTCTTGGCATCCATTAATGTGTCACTGAAAATATTAACACAATGCCCACTGTAGCTAAAATCTGAATATTTAAGTTACAAGAATGCATAAAGAAAAATTATTAAAACCATGTCATGTCTGCAAAACTAATTTGAAAATAGATTTTGGTGGTTAGCTATCAAATTACCTCATTTTTAACATGCACTTTGAGGAAACTCAAATCTGCATTACTCTAACCTAAGTATTTGTCTCCATACAACTTAAAATTCAAATTTACAATGCAGAAATATTACTGGCATAATTGGCACTTAAAACCTGTGCCATTTTGCCTTCTGGCAACATATCACATTTATTAATGAATTATTTCTCATTGCACTTCTCAACAAAGGTTTATAATTCATTTGCTGTAGGTAGGGAAATTAAAGACAGAAACATTTTAGATTTTTTTTGGGGGGGCCCACAGAAGGAATCAGAGCCACAGGAAGAAAGGAAAGAAATTATTGGTCAGAAGTTTGCATAAATATCCCTCAATCTACATATATTTTTCTTCTCTAGCCACATAATTGCAAAATTTCATTTCATGATTCAACGGATGGCAAATACTTTAAATTGTATGTTTTTATTGTCTAATTGTAAAAATCATTAATGTGCACACTAGCTCCTTTGAAAAATGAATCTGCATTTTTTATTATTTTAAGCTCCCTAAGGGCACTGAATAAAATCACCAAATATACAATTTTTAATAGTTCTCTCATATGGATAAAAGAGAACTCTGAATATCTGTGTCGATACTATATTCTCCTATAATTGATGCAACTAGTTTGTCTTCGGATGAAGACAGAGGTTAACTAATTTACCAACATGAAAAAGTGAATTAGGAACTACAACCTCTTGTACAAACTTCAGTTTTAAGACTGTCTTGAAGTCCAGCGCTCATCTGTAGTTACACCAGCACCATTCGGCACTTTATGGGTATGTAAAACATTGTGAGTTAAAAAAAAAAAAAAGCCAAACATACCCTGAATCATCAGCAACAATCAAATGGAATTTTTATTTCATTTTTCATCCATTCCAAATCCATCTCAAACCAAATCTTTTCATACTGTCCCTGGATCACTCTGACAGCTACTCTGTTCTCCCTACATCTTTTATATCCTCCAAATATTTATTTTTTTTTATTCCTAGTTCTTTTTGTATTTATTCCTGGATTAATCTTTCCTTTCATCATTTTTCCTTTCACTTTCGAGCATTTTCCCTCTCTTTTTTTTTTAGCTTCCTTTGTTCTCCCCTGAACGTCCATCTGGATTTCTGTTGATTTCAGATCCCCACTAACTGACGTTCTCCTCCACCCTCCGATTTCCATCTGTTCATTTTCCTGGTTCTCTCGAGCACAGTTAGGAGCCATGCAAAGATCATAAAGCTGTACTCAACGTAAATACTGCTCAGCAGTCTATTTAGGAAACTGAAGTATGTTACTTTCACAAAGAGACCACAATTCAACTGAAAAGTTAATAAACTCACTTAACTATATAGAACAAGACAGCTATCACAGTTTAAAAAAAGGCGACTGGGAAGACAGACAAAAGAGTTAGTGTCTTTCCATCTGTGACATTAAATAATTTAAGCACCCAGAGTGGAATTATTTTGTTTGTTTTGTCGTTACTCGTGGTGTCAATCCCACCTCTTTGATCGTTGGTAAATGAAATGATAAAGTGGAATTCAAATTACAGCCAGTTTGGAGAGCACATTCCTCCCTCGTAAGTCTCCCCCCATCATTCATCATTAGGTGTTGCCTAAATTCCCATCCACTTTACAATCTAGGGGACGTACTTAGATCTTGGCAAGTCGGAATCAACTTATCAAGTACGATTCAGTGACAGGACAGTAATAGCTTCTTGAAAGTTCAGATATATTACATCGATTCCATCCTCTTCGTACATTAATTTTATCATTCCATAAAAAAGCCATTGAGTTAGTAAAACATGATTTCTGCTCTTCATTTTTCTAATCTCTAGTTGGCTTAAAGGCTTATTTTCTCTTAATATGTGCTCAACTCTTTTACAAAGGATTTAAGCTAGACTTTCTGGACAGTAAATTCTAAGATGTATTTTGTGAACATCTTTTAGAACTGCAAGTACCACACTTTTTTCTTTTCCCTCCAGCTCTTATTTACTATTCGACCTACTATGTCTTTTCAATCTTAAAAACTCCCCAGTCACTGAATTCTAGTTGATAACGTAATCATCAGACATCCTTATCTGTTTTTGCCACCGAAATATTTTTGGCTGTGCGGTAATCCTAGCATTTTTGTTCCTGCCTCAACTGAGGTTAGTATTTTTCTGAAGATGTGTGATTTTCTTCTGTCATAAACAATCCTTCTGTTTACACAGTTGTTCACACCTAGTGGATAAAACAAAACAGCCTGCCTTTGGAGGAAAGATCAAATCTGACATGTGCAGGCTTCCAGAACCTTCTTGGCTGCTTCTTCCCTGCCTTGACATGCGATGCCTGTTGGGTGCCCATGGATGCTCTTCCAGATGAACCTCCCAGACCTGCTTGCTCCTGGGCAACCCCTTCCTACCACCTACTATGTTGCAGAGTAATGAGATCAGGCCACTAATTTTTCATTAATTTTTTCTCCTTCATTTTTTTATATAATAGTTTCACAACTAACTGAAAGTAACTCATAGAAGATAACCCAGACAGCACCTTGCTGGCATTGTTCTTCCCCTTTGCAACACTGAACATCTTCAACCCTTGTGTGAGTACAAGGGCCTTTTAAAAAGAAAAGGATTCTGATAATGCTGTTAACAATTGTTAGGAGATTTGATGTGGCAAGACATTCAAGATATACTATTCAAGAAATGGTGATGAAATACGTTGCAAAGTCATTTGGCCTATTCCCCATTTAGGCAGAAAAAAATATATAAATTGATAAGAGCTGGGTGATATGTATTCTGTTGTACCTCTGTTAATAGCATAGAATGCTTGATAACAGTAAGGTGGGATAAGCTGGGATACTCAATGACATCTGGTTTCTTGGCCTATCATTCATCTGTAGGTGACTGAGATTCCCCACTCTCATCATTGAAGTATAAACACACAAGTGTTTTATGCTATCATGTCACAGAAGTCAGCTCATAGACAATTAGGCTTTGCATGGGATATACACATAATCGGGGACCAAGGCCCCTTTTATCTTTATAATCTGGTAAATGAGATCTATTCTCCAGGCTCCATGTTGTTTCGTGGTCCAAAGTGGCTGCTGCAGTGCCAGCCATTAACTCTGTATTCTAGGCAAGAGGGAAGAGAAAGGGAGGAAGACGTTCTTACTCTTTTTAAAGACATTTTTCTGAAATCCTGTACAACTGACCACATCGTTCAGTCTATAGCTGCATGGCCACACCTAATTGCAAAGGAGGCTGGAAAATGCAATCTCTTTCTCCAGAGGCGATCGTGCCCAGCCAAGAATCAGGGTTCTGTTATCAAAGAGGCAAAATGCAACAGTAGGTAACCAACTGCCTCTGCCACCCTTGTGTACCGGAAGTGGTTACACAGAACATTTCACATAAACTGCCACCATCTGATGGGTGGCAGGAGGTTGTTAAATCTGCTGCACAAAGTCTGATTTCTTCACAATGTTCCCCGTGCCTAGAATTGGTCTCCAACTTCCTAATAACTCCTACTGTTCTTTCAGGCCTCAGCCCCTCACCGCTCCCCTGGGGAGGCCTTCCTTGCCTGGATCAAAGCCCTCCTTCCACGCCTAGAGCTCAGCCCAGGGGAAGGTTCCATGCCCGTGCGTGTGCGCCTCCTGGACTGGTGATAGCAGTGGCTTCCACCCTAGGCTGAAAGCCCCACGAAGGCAGGCACGTGGTCCCTCCATTTGCTTCCTTTCCATCACATCCTAGAAGAGTGTCTGGAACGCAGCAGGTACTCAGGAACGACTTGTTGAGAAATGAGTCAAACTGTGCTGCAGGGAGGCAACGCGGCCCCCAGAGGTCCTGCCCTGCTCAGAGAGGATGGGCAGAACTGCAGCCCTGTTCTAGGTGAGAACAGATACTGCCGGTCGCTTGGGCAGAAGGAACCAGAGGCTCATCTAGGCCTGGTCCAGCTCACTTCTCTTGGGGGTTCCATCCTCACCTATGGGGTGGCTGAAAGAGGCGGCATTAAAAAGCTACCACCTTTGGTTCATCAATGTCTCCCAGTGCATCCCTGGCTCCATCTGAGTTAACTCCATCTGGCTGACTCCCGTGGCTGAGGGTTTAGATTTCTCTCACTACTAGACTTGTGCTCCTTGGAACTTGATGCTTGGTACCATCCAGGTGTTTCCTGAGTTGATTTTTCTGGAACTCTGTCTTGGTTTTTTTTTTTTTTTCTCTCCCTACATTTTTTTTTTTTTTTTGACTCTATGAGCTTCTCGAATTTCTACCTGGACCCAATCCAAGGACTTCACAGGTGTATTCTTGTTACCTGGCCATGCACCTCTATGTTTACATAATTGTCAAATAAAATAGGCATAGTTATCATCTTGGGGTGGGAAGTTTAGTCGTTTTTCAACATTTTCTTTGGTGTCTTCCCAAAATTCCAAGTATAAAATTACTCTGAGAATTTAAACAGATAGGAATGTGTTTCAGGGAAACCACTCTGATTATTCCAGGCAAGAATCTGCAGTGGGTAAAACCAGATACACAGTAACCTTAACAAAATGTCGCTTAGCCAATTTTTAAAAATCAACCTTTGCCATTTTTCTAAGTATGGATAAATATTTTAAAATAGATTTTATTCTTTAGAGTAGTTTTAGGTTCACAGCAAAATTGAGCAGAAAGTACGGAGAGTTCCCACATATCCCCATCCCTATACACACACAACCTTCATTCCATACACTGGAATATCTCTCCATTTATTTAGTTCTTAGATTTCTTTAATCAGAGTTTTATAGTTTTCCTTACTTATAGATTTTATACATGCTTTGCTAGATTTATACTTAAGTATTCAAATTTCTTGACCAATGGTATCATGTTTTGAATTTCAAATTTCAATTGTTTATTGCTGGTATATAAGAAAGCAACTGATTTTTGCATATTAACCTTGTATCCTTCAACCTTGCTATAATTGCTTCTTAGTTCCAGGATGTTTTTTGTTGGTTCTTTCAGATTTATTGCATAGATAATCATGTTGTCTGTGAACAAAGATTTTTTTTTTTTATTTCTTCCTTCCCAAACTGTATACCCTTGGATATATATATATATATTTTGAGACAGAGTCTTGCTCTGTTGCCTGGGCTAGATAGAGTGCCATGGCGTCAGCCTAGCTCACAGAAACCTCAGACTCCTGGGCTCAAGCAATCCTCCTGCCTCAGCCTCCCAAGTAGCTGGGACTACAGGCACGTGCCAAAACACCCAGCTAATTTTTTCTATTTTTAGTTGCCTGGCTAATCTATTTTCTATTTTTTAGTAAAGATGGGGTCTTGCTCAGGCTGGTCTCAAACTCCTGACTTCAAGTGATGCTCCTGCCTTGGCCTCCTAGAGTTCTAGGATTATAGGCGTGAGCCACTGTGCTCTCCCTGGATAATTTTTTACTTGAGATATAATTCACATGCCATAAAGCTGACACTTTTAAAATGTACACTTCAGTGGCTTTCAGTATACTCACAGAATTGTGCAGATATCGTCACTACGTAATGCCAGACCATTTTCATAACACCCCCACCCCCGCCAAAAAAATCGCATACCCATTGTCACTTCTAATTTCCCACTCCCTGGATATGTCACATTTTATATCAAGAATCCAACATCCAGGAAAAATAAACTACTGTTACAAAATTTAAAAGTACAAAGGAAAGAAGCAGAAACAAAATCAAAACACAAGGAAAAGCACAATGTGACTAATTTCTAAGTGAAAATACCAGGCTGAACGTTATAAAAATTATCATTTTTATAGGCAAAATGACTTAATGATGGCAATTTCATATGGTTCAATCTAGTATTTTTATCAGTATTTTAAATCACTGAATTCCTTCAGAATACCTTGATGAGTATAGCCTTCAATTTTTTTTTTTTTTTTTTTAGGCAAAGTCTCACTCTGTTGCCCTGGCTAGAGTGAGTGCCGTGGCGTCAGCCTGGCTCACAGCAACCTTAGACTCCTGGGCTCAAGCGATCCTCCTGCCTCAGCCTCCCAAGTAGCTGGGACTAACAGGCATGTGCCACCATGCCTGGCTAATTTTTTCTATATATTTTTAGC
>CAUYSK010116855.1:0-66968 GCA_963575035.1 Avahi laniger | reverse complement strand
TTGGTGTTCCTGCACGCCTGCTGCTTCGCCTGCTCATCCAGCACCTGCTGGCACCTGTCGCCGCCACCAAGTCTGGAAATGACAGGAAAAGCCAGACACTTGGGCACGCAGCTTGTTAGCCTCCGGTGGTGGAAGCGTGTGTGTCTACCGCGTGCCCTGAAAGGTTTGGGATGTGAGAAAGGCAAGACGGTCTATGAGAGCCCATGCAATGACCTAGGCAGCAACGGACTGCTGATTTTTGCCCTGGAAATTGTGCAGCTTACTTGGCATAGGTTAGAAATTGAGGGTCTTTTGGCAACACTTCAAAGCGTTGTGGGGTCCAGCTCTCTTCCAGGTTTTCTTTGCATTAATATATGGCTATGGCTACTTAACAGGGAAAGGAGATTAGCACACGGGGTTACATGCAGAAGATGAAGCAGGCCCAATGCGTGAAGCAATACAAAATGCCATTGGCTTCGTTTTTAGTACTGTATAAAGAAAATGCAAACAAAATTAAAGAAATCTTTTAGAGAACAATATAAAATTGTTATTGCATATAATCCTGCCATAAAAGAAATATTTAGTTTTAGTACAGCATGTTTTACTCATTCGGACATTTTAGTGAAATGGAATTTGTACACCTTCTCGAGTATTCAAAATAATTTTTAAAATGTTCTAAAAGGATTCTCAACTTGCATGAAGATCTTCTTAGTAAAGGCAAAGACAGGGGCATAAACTTTCCAGGCAAAGCTTGTGTGCAGATTAAAACAATTTTGCAGATGAATTCACTCTTCATAGTAAACACTGAGTGTGTTCAAATATATCCCCCCTTTCTCTCTTTTACTAGATAGGGTGATATCTAAGGTTAAAGAGAAGCTTGGAATTATCTGACATTATGAGTATTTTATAAAACAATACTCAATGTCAGTCATTTGTCTTGATCTCAGTTTTTTACTATGATCAATAATGCTTCCACGAGCATCTTATCTTCATTTAGTAGTTATTTATTCAGGCATTAAACTGACTCCTTCTATTGAATCAGCTTTCGCATGGAAATTAGCCACGATGTGGGTTTGCTTGTTAAATTACATTTTCCCGGTAAACATGTAGCATTTTGATTTTTTAAAAATACATGTAATTGACTAGGATAGTGTTGTCTGGCATGTTTTACTGCTCTAAATGGAATCTGATGGAAAAAGTTTGAGTTACCAAGACACTAAAAATACCTCCCTCCCAGTGATTTTGCTGATCAGTTAGAAGAAGTTTGCCTTTGAATTTCTACATGACAGCTTCCTGGATAGCAGACAGGGAGTCACGCAATATTTATACATCCAGAGAGTAAAACAGGGTTATATCACAGAGCTAGTTGTGTACGTTTATTTAGCTCAGTTTTCTTTACTGTTACGGTAAGTATTTGGGACACTTTTTACAATATACACCAAAGCCTCCTGGGAAATCTAAGCAAGAGTCTACAAAGGCACCTGAACACACCCGACATGTCCACACTGTCCTGCAGTAGTGCTAACGTGTCTCCTTCAGAAGTGCACGTTCCAGCCAGCTCAAAGCGGATTGCAAGGCACTGCGCAGAATCAGCGCAGCACCTGGCTTCGTGCCTGAATAATAACAACGCTAACTTCCATTACACTTTGCAGTTTACAAAGTGCTTTTACCATGCATACGGGTGAGCATATGCTTCAGTTGCTCTCTAACAATCCTGCTTTCAAATATATTGCCTACTGTCAGATTCAGTGATAGGTTATGTAAGCCTATTTTGGAGTGACAGAATACGTCCCGTCACTGAATCCTCGCACAGACTCTGAGTAGGAATCTGAAATAAGGGGTCTTGTCACTGGCTCCTCAGAGGAGCCCTATAAGTACATATCGTTGATGAGGAATCTAAGTTCCACAGATGTGAAATAATTTGTCCAGTTCAATTTGCTTAGAAATGCTCTTCTGGGGAGTCAAACTTGGACTTCTGCCCCCAAATTTGGCCATTTTGTTTTGAGATAGGGTCTTACTCTGTTGTCTGGACTAGAGTGCAGTGGTGTCATCACAGCTCACTGCAGCCTTAAACTCCTGGGCTCAAGTGATCCTCCTTCCTCAGCCTCCTGTGTAGCTGGGAGTACAGGCACGTGCCACCATGTCTGGATAATTTTTCTATTTTTCCTAAAGACAGGGTCTCACTATATTGTCCAGGCTGGTCTTGAACTCCTGGTCTCAAGCAATCCTCCTGCCTCAGCCTCCCAAAGTGCTAATATTACAAGTGTGCACCACTGCACCTGGCCATTCCTATATTAATAGTCCATACTAGTAAATACGACATACAGTTAAAAAAATTATAATCCCAATTAGAAATCAAATTTTCTAATTGAATTTCACCACCAAATCAGAACAGCTCTGAGGATATATTAAGTGGGAAGGTAGATTCTGAAAGTAGAATGTTCTTTGAAGAGATGATGGTGAAGGATCCTATCTGGTATCAGATTGTCAATCAAGATGGAAATGTTAATTCCAATATCCCCTTAGGATTGGGTCTGGACCTGCTGTCAATGATGCTTCTGATCCCCAGGGTAGTTTAACAGAACTTTGAATTTTATCTAAAGAGATGTAAGAGTGAACTAAAAACGTCCCCTTGGACACAGCATGAAACGGTTCACACTGGTGCATAAATGCTGGATTGTACTAATAGTTCTTGTGAGCTGCAATATAATAACCATATGAGCAAGACAGTGCTTTGAGATGATTTTTCAGTATAAAGACAGACTAATTTTTCGGTATCCAATACCATGGTAAAGATGTGGTCCTACTGGAATCACCTCATCAGCGTAATATTAACATAACATAATCAGCCATCCAGTATAGGATGACCCAAAGTCTAGGAGTCAGAGTTCCAAAAGGAGCCAAACATTCTTCAAAATGCCTGTAATCATGAACCGCAAGGCTGTACTCTTGCGTTCACTGTCAGGAAGAGAAATAACCTCTTGGTTGGTGTTCTGGAACTTTGCAATTGCTCCCCTCATGTGGGGATAGCCACTGACAGCCAAGGTGAGATGCTGTATCCATCGTTTAATCTGTATGTCCAGATACAGATTTCCAGTTAATGCAGCACTCTCATTTGACAGCCAGAGGCAGTGCCAATGCACTCCCAAAAGACTTACTGACTGCAGACTTGGCTCACCCTGTAATTCACTGCACAGTCCTCCCTCCTCACATACCGGACACAGGAAGTCACACTTCGAGGGCTCTCCCTTAATTTAATTCTGGACACCAAGTGACCTCCCATTTTGCAGAAATTGCAGTATTTATGGAAAGAGTCGAGTGGAGATTAAATACTTGTCCTGTCAAAGTGTGTAGTAGAAACATCAATACCCTGGTGTTGCAGTAGAGTGTATCTAGCGAAATGACGAGGAGAGTTGTGGCTCTGTGACTGAAGGCAGGAATGTTCAGATGGTTTGTACAGGACTTTCCTTGGTGTGTAGTTTGTGATTAAGACAGAGGAGGAAGCAGGAAGCCACAGGGTGCAGGAATTTGGGGGAGTGCAGGGCCTGGCGTGGAGTCTCTGTCTCCGTCTTGGTCTGCAGTGGGAAATAGGCTTAGAAGCGAGATTGCAGAGTTGTGAGTATTAAGCACCTTCCAAGTTCTTGGTCATGACAAATTAATGTTGTTCCAGTGGTTGACACGCCCACCAGCGGGCTTGGGAGTTTTAGTTCTCCCACATCCTCAAGTCTGTTTTCCTCATTGGCATTCCAGGATGGCCATACATCACAGGGTTGTTGCTGACAGATGGAAAGAGAAAAATGTACAGTATGTGAAACTACTTTGCAAAGTGCCTGATTTATAGTCGTTCAACAACGTCGGCTCCCGCTCTCATTCTTTTGCGAGCTTTCATTGCACACTGCACACCCTTTGCGTAAGCACTTATTTTGATCGATTGAAATTTCATTATTTACAAACAAAATTATGAGTTTCAGGATACTAAGGGCTGTCTTTTATTATTTGTTATATGCCTAGAACTTAGTACATAGCATTTAATGGCTGTCCTTTGAAATAAAATAAAAGATTAATGGCCCGAGTTTATATGAGTGCTTCTCAATATCTCAGAACATTATGCTTCACAAAATTTATCTGGTGATAATACTCATTCATAAGAGGAAAAAATGCATTAATTTTTAAAAAAACAACATTGGCATGAACTATTCCATATAAGGCACATGAGGTACAAACAGTCAAAAAAAATTTCATGTCCATGTCTGACCTTCAGAAATAGAATATCTAAATATTACTGAAGACAGCAGTGCTCCTTTTCAAATCTCTCCTCCTTCCTGCCACTAACTATCCTTATCATTGTGCATAGCATTGTTCTGCCTTTTTTTTTTTTTTTTGCAGTTTTGGGGCACATGTATATAATTTCAAGCAATACATTATTTAGTTATGCATAGATTCGTGTACTTTGGAGTAATAGTGTCATATCACATTGTTCTTTTGTGACTTATTTCACTCAAATCTTTGCGTAATGTATCCATGTTAATACCAACAGTAATGGTTCCTTCATTGGTACTGATTATATCTAAATAGAATTATATAATTCATTCTATATAAGTAATAATTATGGATATAATCAGTGCAAATGAAAACTATTTTGTGAAACTATAAATACACACACTGATGTATATATACACACATGCTGATATATATTTGCACAGCTATAGATTATGAATAAACAACAATTTATGTATGCACACTCTTCTCTGAATGGGTAGCTTTCAGCATTTTGATTTTCTCTTTATGTTGTACTACCACAATGAACAGTTCTGTGAAATTCTTGGATATGTGCCCTCCATGCACATATTTAAGAGTTTCTAAGTAGATATTTAGGAGGGGAGTTGCTGGATCACGTAGCATAGGCAGCATTAGGGTTCTGCATTATGCAAAATTGGTTTCTAAAGTGGTTGTACCAAGTTATGCTCCCAGCACAAGCATTCGAGAGTTTCTATTCCTCCATATCCTGCACAGCACGGGGTATTATTATATTCTAATATTTTGTAATCTGGCAGATGTGAAAAGATAAGCATCTGGTGTTTTTAATGGACATTTCCCTGATCACTAGTCTTGTTGAATATCCTTCACGTGTCCATTCCTGGCCATCTCTGCATGCTCGTTCCTGGCAAGGGACATTCTCATGTTTACCACAGAGGGCGCCTTTTTTCCGTCAGCTCTGTGGTTGCAGACATTTGTGATGCGTATTTGTGGGTGTGTTCCTGGGCTCCCCATTAGGTTCACCAGGACTAGGATTCGTCTCCTCTGCTGACAACAAGCAACTTTAACTACTGCAGGTTGTGCTAGTCCATAACCACACCCATCCAGGAGCATTTTGGTTATTCTTGGTATTTACATTTCTATATACATTTAAAAATATCTAATTTCTATGAAAAACCCCATTGTCCTCCCTCATTAATCCTTTCTTGTACTTCAGATCTCCCCCTTCTATGATCATTTTCCTTCTCTCCAAAATACTTCCTTTAGAGATTTTTTCAAGTGGGTTTCCTTTTATGGTAAATTATCACAGTTTTTGTAATCTAAAAATGTATTTGTTTCTACCTTGTCCTTGAAAAGATTGTTCTGCTGGGAGTGTAATTATGGGCTGTAGTTATTTTCTCTTGGCAACACAAAGAACTTTTTCTGCTCTACTCTAGCTGCCTTTGATGCTGTGGAGAAGTCAGCTGTCCGTCTATATGTGATATTTTGGTGGGTAATCGATTTGTGTGTGCATGTGGATGTGCGTGTGTTTGCTTTTAAGATCTCTTCTTTGACTTTGGTATTCTTAGTGTTCAGTATTTTCCTTAGTATATGCAAGTATGGGTTTATTTTAACTTGTCCTGCTTAATATTTGTTGTATTCACTGAATCTGACCTATCATGAATCCCATCAATTGTGGAAAATGCCTTTTTTAGTGCTGACTGCCTCCTGCTCTCTTTTATCTCATTCCGGAACTCCAATTAGATGTGTATTAGACCTGCTCAGTCAGTCTGGCACCTCTCTTAACCTCATTTCATTTCCCTGCATTCCTTTTCAGAATATCTTCAGATCTGTACTCCAGTTTACTACTTTTCTTTTTACTTCTGTCTCCTCTGCTCATTAAGCTCAGACATTTGGAGATACAATTATGCAGTGGTTGAGAAGTCAGGTTACGAAGACGAACCGCTTGGCTCTGTGTCCTACTTCTGAGACATATTAGCTGTGTGACTTCAGGGCAATTAATACCTACCTCATAAAACTGTGACGGATTAAGGGAAGCAATGTGTAAAAATTCTTTATAACTGGGTATGGCATGAGCAAGAAATAAATCATTTTGGCTGTAATTTTCAGTTTCAAATACATGTAAAATTCTAGATGTGCTTTCAGCTCCTTTAAATTTTTTAGTTTTGATACTTTTTTTCATGATTTTCATCATTTCTTTTTTTGTTTAATTGCATTGTAGTATTTTTTTGATACTTTGTATTTGGTTATCCTCACATCTAAATTGTCTGACTTTGCTATTTTGTCTTTCTGCCAACTCTTTCTCACTATTCTTGCTTTTTCAAGTGCTCTGTGATTTCTGAGTGTGACTTCATGTTTGCAGGAACTTTATGTAGGGTACATCTTTGTGGCCTGGGTTTTCAATCAGCAACTTCCCAGAAGATCTGTGTTTATGTTTATTAGGGGAGATATCAATAACTTAAAACTACATTTAAATCAAATCTCTTAGGTTATGCTTTTTTTTAAGTGAACAATTAGTGTAAATTCAGGCTGGAAACCAATATGAATTTTTAGAGATCCTCCTTTTCCCTTGCGTAAGAGCCAGTCACAAAAGGGAAGCATCTTGCTGTTGTCTGTTTCAGATACTGTTGCTGTGATTTGTATTTCGCCTTTTCATTGACATGGTAGCACTTCAAGAGCTTTGGCTTTACCCCAGTCTTACAAGGGCTTATGTCATTCTGTTACCAGTGCAGGCAGGCACTGAAATCGAATCTCTTATTTCCTGGACTGTGTAGGTGACCCATGGGCCTCAAAACTAGTTTATTTCTCTTGACTCATTTTTCTGTTTCATTTTATATCACTTCTCAGAATTTATCTTACTGCTTTGCAAGCTCATGTATGAATTAAAAGGGATGTTTTAAAATAATTTATCTAGCATTTCTGTATGCTTTATAATAAGAGAGTTTCAACATATCTAGTCTACCGCTTTGCTACAAGCAAAATATTATAATTGAGTAGATGCCTATTCAAATATTTATTGAATTTTTATTGAATTATATCTTTCTCCCCCAGCACTGCCCTTTCCTAGCACATATTTTTTTTCTGGTTGTTCTTTCTGACTTTCCTCACTGTGGCCACTGGTCCCCTTAGCTGGATTGCTGCTTTTCTCTTTAGGCTCATTGCTTTCAAGTGTGGCTCTTGAAGTATCCATCATGGTGGAGTCAGGCAATGGGGGAATAGTTGGGGTTGTTGTAGACCACGTTGATGGGCTGGGTCATTTCTCCATATGTGGCAGTCTGCTGTCTATGGGGTAGATTGAACATGAATTTTTTTTTTCAGTGTACAAGCAAATTACCTGGGGATGTTGGTAAAATGCAGATTCTGATTCAGTTAATCTGGAATAGACCCTGAAATTCCAGCAAATTACTAGTCAATGCTGGTGCTGACAGACCACAAACCACACTTTGCACAGCAAGGGGTTAGGAGATAATGTTCCATCCCAGGAAAGAGGATCTTCAGTGAAAGGTGGCATTCCTAGCTGGTGAGATGGGTTTGAGGACTGATCACCTCTAAGCAAAATGAAAAGCGTGATGCAGTGAAAAGCGTAAAGATTTTGAAGTCAGACAAGCATGGACTGAGTCTGTATGACATTTATTTAGGAACATATGAGATTCCTCTACTCCCTAGCAAAGGAGTGAATTTCACTTCCTTATCCTCTGCAAGTTGTGCATAGGCACGTGACTTGCTTTGTTCACCGCAGTGTTGAGCTGATGTCTCTTTCTCCAGATGGAATAATTGTCTCACCAGGCACCACTTACAGCTTGAAGTGTGGTCGCTAGACCTGCAGCATTGACATCACAAGGGAATGTTAGAAATTCAGATCTCAGACCCCACCCTGGAAACGCTTGTCTCAGAAGCTTCATTTTAGCCAGTTCACAGATGATTTATATGCATGTTAATGTTTGAGAACACCTTTTCTAGCTCACTCTTCTGTTACTGTAGGGAAAATGAAAGAGCGTGTTTTTTGCACAGGCAACATGAGGTCCAAGCAGCCTGCAGCGGAGCAACCAACCTGGAGGATAATGCAGAGAATTGCCTGGACTTTGCATAATAGAGAAATAAATTTTTGTTTGTGGAGCCACCGAGATCTCAGGGTTACTTATTACTGTAGCATAGCTCAACCCTTCCTGACTCAAACACTGAGTAAAACACCCCAAAACACTAAATCTGAAGCTCCCTTTGGAAAGTTTGGGAATATTAACCAGATGACTTACCTGACTGAGCTCAGTCTTCTTCTGTAAAATGGAGATGGCCACCATATTGGGTTGTTGTGCAGATTAATACATTTCTACAAAATGCATAGACATATAATAGATAAATACATAATAAGAATAAAAAGATGGCAATTATCGTTATTGGGTAAGTGTTTAGCACAGAGTGTATTAGTAAATTGTTGAGATGAAGTGTATTAGTAACAAAGACAAAATTCAAGACCATGAGTCAGCAAACTATGCTCCTGGGCCAGATCTGACCACTGTCTGTCTATGTAAATAAAGTTTTAATGAAATACTGCCTCATCCTTTCTTTTGCATGTCATCTGTGGCTGCTTTATCACTACAATAGCAGGGTTGGATAGTTGCAGATATCATATGGTCCACTAAGCCAAAAAGTATTTATTTTCTGAGCCTTTACAGAAAATGTTAGGTGACCCCTATTCTAAACCCTAAACCTGGACTAACATGGAAAGACAAAGGGGATGTCCATGACTTAATTGCCACATGGATATATGGACTCCCTGAGGGTTGATGGGAGGTAGAACACATGGTGTTTGTCAAAGAAAAATTCAAAGAGACTGGGACACCAGAGTGTCACAGTGCCCAGATCACATGTTGGGTCAGCCCTGATGGAGGGATTTATGAAAAATGGAGATCTGTAGACAATATCCTTATATAATTGCCAAGAAACATGATACATGGATTTATTATAAGAGGGAAGGAAATCCCCATGGAAGCAAAAATCAAGAAATGACAGCCAATCTCATCCCTTCAGATGGCAGTCTTCTTTGTAATGGTTATTTTAAAAGACATGATTCTATTGTTTTCATACTCTGTAAGACACAGCTCTTTAAAAGAGCTGCCAGCAGGCTGTAACAGTGAAAGAACAGTAAATATTTCTTGAAAGAGCTGTAAGTAAAATATGGCACAATTTCAATGTTGTGTAAGCAAAGGACAATAATCGAAAACTGGAAAATTAATGGTAGGGGACATGCCTTCGGGCATTTCTCTGAATCAGTGGAGTCCTCCCTGTGCTTATAGCTGGTGGCCAAAGAAGTAATGATCTGTAATGCCAGGCCTAATGGTGGATAAAATACAGATGTGTGATGGAAAAACTGGCAGAAGGGGTTAAGCTCCCCCCAGCTTTGTAGACTCAAATCTATGCCTACAAATGGAATCCTACAATTAGCCAATTTGTGTGAACAAAGCAAGCCAACTTAAGGGCAAAAGGAAGGATTCTTTCCTTCCTTCCTTCCTTCCCTCTTTCCTTTTTTTCTTTGTTTGTCATCAAGCATTCATTTTTCTTTCTTAATGAAACACCATTGCAATTTCTTTTTGGAGAAGCACATTTTCTAGGTTGTGTACAGCTCTGGTGAGGGTGTGAAAACAAATGTCTTGTCTACCTTTTGTCAAGGAATGACTGGGGCTAGGCTAGGTGAATACTGGCTTAGGGCACTGCATCTTATTAAGGCTAAAAGAAGATGGTTGGTCCTCATTCATCCCAGCAGCAGTTTGAAAATGGAAATTTTCTGGGATATGGCGTGTCTTATCCTGGCTTCAGTAGAAAACAGAGCCTGAGGAAGGGATGATGTTTAGATGCTTTATGTGGGAGGTGCCTTCCAGAGCAGAAAGGCTGAGGGAAAAAGGAAATGAGGCAGGAAAGGCTGCAAGGTGGTGCATTACTGCACTGGACTCTGCTTGACAAGTCCGGGACACGTAGAGTAGATCAATAGGTGCATCTCTCAGCCCAGCGAGGAGTCTGTAGACAGGCAGAACAGAGATGCTGTTGGAAGAGTATGCTGCAGAGAGGAAAGGGGAAGAACTTTGTTTGTTGAGATATTTTCTGTCTTCCATCTCTATTGGTGAAAACTAACTTCATGGCACAGAGCTCTCCTTACCATCCAGCTCCTTTGGAAGCCAGTGGGAGCCAAGGACTCCAGGAGATGAAACCTCAGGGCCCTGTTCACTTGTGGAACTGTTCAGTCCCTGCAGCGACCAAAGCAGAAGAAGCTGATGACCCAGGAGACCAGTGAAGTTGCAAAAACCCAGAATGGCACACGAGATCTGAGAGTTAGAAATACATGGTAGTATTTAAAACCTGACCAATCACTTATCTTTTAGTTGTGAATGTGATTGACGAAAAGATTACGCAGTAAAATTTTAGGAGCCAAGCTTAGAAAGGTCGCCCATCACTTGGGACCATATTCCACCATCCAGAACTTCAGCACACAGTCCATGGCCTGACCTAATTGTCGGAGCAGGGCGGGGGCTTTGTGCCTGGTTGGAAAAGCCAACAGGTTTTGGAGAACACACAGCTCTCTTTCTGCAATAGCAAAGATACATTGGTAATTGTCACGCTTCTTACCTCTGCACCGCTCTGTACGTCATAGGTGTTGTGCGGGAGAGAGTTTACGATTGTCGGTTGTATTAGAAGACGTCCAATGGCATGAGTAATATTCTCTCATATTTGTATGAAGTACGTCCAGTTAATGCCACCTTATCCAAAAGGGCTTTAATGACATTAAAGAGGGCTTAAGGGAGACTACTAAAGATGATCAAAGGGATAAATTTCATGCAGGTGGATTAAAGTCACTGGGGCTGATTAGCCCAGATTAAACAATGACTGCACTAGAGAGATTTTCTGCTCGAGATCACTTGAGCACCTACATTTACTTTGCTCCTTTCCTTTATTTTTCAATTCCAATAAAAATGGCCAAAGCATGTATAATTAATGATAAACCTATGTCTGGAAAGAATCAGTGCTTCTCACACACAAAATGTAGGATAAGGAAGAGAGAAAGGGCCATCAGAATGCAGCTCACATGTGGAGGAAAACCTCTCCCTGGATACACCCTCATAAAGGCAGGAAGTCTGCTACCCAGGTTCGGCTGGCAGCAGGCAATGCAGGGAAGAAAAAATGCCCACCCTGAGATACTTTCCCAAGTGATCAAGAGACAAGACTCTTCAGAGCAGTGTCCTAGCCCCGAGGCACATGCCCACCTGGCACATATGGCAGGAGGTTGACATAATATCCTCCTTGAAATGGGGCACCACTGTGCCAGCCCCCTGCAAGGCTGTGTGTTAATTGCAGAGGGTACTTGCTCTCCATTCTAACTACCAACAGCCACACGAAACACACAAATAAACAAACAGTTCTTCATCGGAGAGGTTGCCTCTGTCTACAGCAGCCTGGAGTCCATAACCTTCCTCCTCCTTACTCCCCAGGGGCCGTGGCATTGCCCTCAGAGAAAAGTGAAGTTGCAGGAAACCTAACGTGCGTTTTGTGTTTCCTTCAGCTGAACACTAAATTACTCAACCCGGGAACCAACTAAGTTTTGCCAGAATGCATTTCAAGCTTCCAAACATGAAAAGACAAGACAAAACAAAACAAAACAAAACATTAACCTCTTGCTACAGTGATAAGTAGACAAAAACATGACTATGCTGCTGCATTTCAAGATCCATCATTAATATCCTCAAAGGTATTGTTGATAGGATTTGAGAGATTATGAAACAAGAGTAGCTGTGGAAAGAGAGCAACCATAGATCAAGAATGCGTGGGATTAAATGGAAATGGTTTCTGAATATTTAAAATTGCAATGAGAACAGGAAAGTGTGCATTGGATACTGAAAGAGGTGACTTGAAATTTAGAATGCTTTGTAAGTCAGATTTTTAAAAAAGAAAGAGAGAGAGTTGATGAGGAGAAAGACATGTTACAGAGGACAGACCCTAGAAACACAACATGATTATAACAAGGCAAAGGAAAGTAACATTAAACAATGATAGAACCAAGGTTCTCTGAGAAAGAGATTTCAGATTTTATGGAGAACCAGGCAAAATTAAAGGCATCCATGTATCCGGGTGATTGTTTTTTCAAAGCAATCAATATTAAAGAAAAAAATTATATAATCTCTCTGGTACGGTAAAAATATTATCTGAAGATTGTACAAAGGATGAAAAATAATTAGACTTTTCCTTTTTGATAGTAAGTTTCAGAACACAATACAGCAATAAATAGAGATTTGAAAGCCAATGATTGTAACATAAAATTCAATATTCATTTAAGATACTTATAAGGGTAATAAAAAATATTCTTAAAAAGGATGGTACTTAGAAAGTTTAACAGTCACATTTTTGTCTTGAAAGCCACTTAGAGAAATTCTGTAATTCCTGGATATTCATGAGAGATCCAACCATTCATTAAGGCACTATTCTTGACTCCAGTGATAAAGATGATGGCGATAAAAAATAGATCCATAAAGAGCAAGACAAATAATCAATAGCTGATGAAGGGTTAATATTTCTGGAGGCCATAAAGCATGTGGACATATTGCCATTCACTAAATGAAAGTTTTATCCTAAGCTGAAAGTTTTATCTTAAGCAGGCACTAGAGAACCCTCAAAGGCTCAAAATTCAGACACAAATTTACCTCTGTGTGCAAGTTAGACTAACACTAAGATTGGTCAAACATCTACATATGAAGCAGGTAGATTTCTGAATTACTTAGTCCCCACAACTCCCCTCAGAGATTCTGTAATCTCAGAAGTTTACTCTCTGGAAACTCCGAACAAAAACTAGTCTGGATTTAAGGCAGCAATACAATGAGGACATGAAAGTCTACACTTTAAAAAATGATGAGTCCAATTGCGCGAAATTAGATCACTCGAAGATGTTCCAGAGCTCGCTGATGCTCTTTTCTTTCTCCGATTGCTTTTTTCTCTTTGTGTTTCATCTTGCATAGTTTCTATCGTTACAGCATCAGATTCACTAAACTTTTCTTCTTCAATGTTTCTAATCGGCTATTAATTCTATCTAGGGTATTTTCACCTCAGACACTCTAGTTTCCATCTCTGCAAATTTTATTGGGTTGGTTTTTATTTCTTCTAGTTCTCTAATTTTTGAACATATAGAATACATTTATATATAATAAGTTTTTTAATGTCTTTTTCTGTGAGTTCTAACTTGTGTGTCAGTTTCTATGGATTAGTTTCCATCAATTGATTATTTTATCATTTTTTTCCTCTTAGCTTCTCTCTGGAAATTTCCTTCTGAACTATCTTGTACGTGGATATAGACAAAAGATAAACCTGATTTAAAGCTATCATCGCCATCATTATTATTAATGCAACCTTCTTTTATTCATCAATATTGAAATAATTATCTCTGCAATATAATCAATAATCCAGGAAAGCATTTGCTGCTGTAACATACATTCGGTCTGTTAGGAAACATCACTCCCTGTCCCACCTTCTGTATAGCACCCCGGAAGGCATGTAATAACTGAAAAGGAAATTTAAAATTCAATTCTCAGCACAATTGTTTCCTCAAGAGGGATCTATTTACTTGGATATAAAATACTGGCCCTTTTCTTCCATGCCCTCTGGCATAAGCAAATATGCTTGTCATTTACCATCTTGAAAGCTCTATTGATTCACAGAACAACATTGCTAAAATGAAATAATTTCAGCTCAGCACAGTGATCTTTAAAAATAAATTTAATTTTATCTTGAAATAAACATCTGAATGTTGGAATTGAATATTATTAGAATTTATAAGGCCAAGAGGTATATGTTTAAATTACTCAAAGAGTTTCATAAGTATTATTACCTTTTATGTACTCTAGGAGGGAAAGCTCATTCAGAATTTTTTTTTTTTTTTTTGCAGGGTTAGGGAGCAATGATCAATTCCATTTATTATGGCAAACCTTACAAAAGTATTCTACTTTAAATTAATGTGTGCATATACAAAAAGGCATTCTACTAGTGTTTTATTCATTCTCATGTCTTGGCTGGCATGCTAAGATGTTTTCTTTTTCTGAGCTTCTTCAGTCACGGCATATGTGGGTTTCCGTGTGTGTGAGAGTGTGCTGGGGCGTGGCTTTTCATGTCCCAGAAATACCTACCCACCCTCTCATTCCCTGCCCCCAGGGGGACCCCACTCTCTTCTGCCGACTTCCTGTGGCTTCCTAGTTCTGGAAGCTGTTTATTGTGCCTTCCAATCTCCTGCCATCCTCCCCCGTTCAATCTCCGCTTCCTGGGTCATTTTCTCCCCACCTCATACTTTATTTCTCTATCTCTCCTCTTGTAGCACTGACAATTTTGATTTATAACGTATCTTGCATGCCCTTCTCTTTTCCTTGAACTCGTAATGTGTTTTCTTCTTCACCCCTATTCCCCGTGTCTCTGCCTCTGGTTTATTTCCCATTGCTGAACACAGCCATCAAATCCCTTGTAATTTGGGCGTACAGGCTTTTCATGCCCAATTTTTACAGGTACTCCATTTTTTGTGTGTGTTTCATATTTTGTTCTTAAAAGTAAACGATTCTGCAACCTTCCTGAGCTACCCCCGCCCCGCACATCCCTCTGTGCGACCCCTCTGGAATCCGCTTCCCTGGCATTCTGTCATCAGTGGGCTCACTTAGGGCATTTTCCTCAGTCCCATTTCCAGCCTAATTAAGTCTGAGTTGCTGCTTTCTCCTGCACGATCCTATCTCCATAGACCCATTTTCGGTTCCAAGTGCTCCACGCGGCGCTATACACCTGCACTTTGCCGGTGGAAATGCAACAAAGTGATGTTTGCAGCCCTGAGAGTTTGGATGTCAAAATCCAAATACTTTCAATGTAAAATGATACAGCCCTTTTTCTGCCCCAAATGCTTTCTTTGCTTGTAAATTTTCCGCAGATTTGGGCTAGAGATTCCATTTTTTCCCTTTACTACTCCTCTGAAGTGGCGATACGAATAGTCCTCATCACGTGTGGGAAAGTAGCATGGTATTACCAGTCGAGGGATTCCCACGGTTCACCCTCCTTCCACTCCAGCTCTCTCTCGCCTCATGCCCTGGACACTGACACAAGATTTAATTACTAATATACTGCAGATACATTTATATATATATGCATACATATAGTTTCCATCAAAATATTGGACCTGCAGATTCGGATCATTCTATTTATGAAATCCTGAGTGGTTGAATTCACACATTCCCTCAGGACAGCTGCTCTTAAAGCTTAGTGCCACTCTAAGCTCCCTGAGTCCAGAAATAGTTGCTGGGGGATGATGATGTTATTATTAATTTCGTAAGTACAGCCAACAATGCACTCTTCAAAAAATTATTATTCTAAATGCACAGTTGACATTAGAGTTCACTCTTGGCATCGTACATTCTATGGGTTTAGACAAACGTATGGTGACACATGTCCATGACTATAGTATCACACAGGGTAGTTTCACTGCACTAAAAATCCTCTGTGCTCCACCTGTTCATCCTTCTTCCTCGCTCCCCAAACCCCTGGCAATCATTCATCTTTTCCCTGTCCCAATAATTTTGCCTTTTCCAGCATGTCGGATAGCTGGAATCACACAATGTGTAGCCCTTTCAGACTGTGTCTTTTCAAGGCTTGATAGGTCATTTCTTCTTTTTTTATTTCAGAATATTATGGGGGTACAAATGTTTTGGTTATATAAATTGCCTTTGCACCGCTAGAGTCGCAGCTACAAGCCTGCCCATGCCCCAGACAGCGCGCACCACACCTGTTAGGTGTGAATTTACCCATTCCCTCCTCCCCCCTCCCACCTGCCCGACACCCGATGAATGTTACTTCCGTTTGTGCATGTGTGTTGATCGATTAGTACCAATTTAACGGTGAGTACAATTTTCTGTTCTCGTGATACTTCACTAAAAGCTCATTTCTTTTTGAACACTGAATAATATTCCATTTTATCCATTCACCTACTGAAGGACATCTGGGTTACTCCTTAGTATTGGCAATGATGAATAAATCTGTAATAAACATCAGTGTGCAGGTGTTTGTGTGAGTATAAGTGTTCAACTCATTTGGGTAAAATACCAACAAGCATGATTGCTGGATCGTACGGTAAGAGTGTGTTTAGTTTTCTAAGAAAACTGCCAAACTTCCAAAGCGGCTGTGCCATTTTGCATTCTATTTGATGTTTTGTACACTTTTATCTTCAGGATCTCAAATAGCATCGGGCACACAGAGGATACTAATAAATATTTGTTCATTATTGAATGACAAGAACCATCTGGGCAGTATATTTAAAATGTGGATTTTCTGGCTAAATCCCTAGAGATCCTGAGTCAGTACCTCTGGATTGGGTCCCAGGGATCTGCCCATTTAATCAGCACCCAGGGACTACTAACGTGCATGGTCTGGACACCATGCTTTGAGAAACACTGCTTTGAGAGCTGCTTCCTGCAAACTCCCCTGTGCCGCCTGGTCAGAGGTCAGGGTGGTCCTGCTGACTTCCAAAAAAGGGAAATTTTTAGCTTACACTATTCCTACATCACTATGCTCTGATATTACTACTAGGTTGTCTGTTAAATAAACAATGCTGCTATCATGGGAGTCGAAACTGTGCTTCATTCCACAATAATATTTAGTTGAATGCAAATCAGTGAACATAAATGTAAATTCAGAATGGAGAACTTTGGGTAAGCATGCAAGACTATGAAATGGAAAAGCATATATTTTTCACACAAAATATAAGCACTTAAACCCGATGGAAATACTCAGAAATGCTCTCCTGCAGCAAATTCAAAACTTGCACCAATAAAAGCCATACGAAGAATGCATTAAATAAGGCATTCTCTTACATAACCACAGTGCAATGATCAAAATCAGGAACTTAATGTGATACGTTAGTATCTAATCTACGGACCAGTTCAGATGCTGCCAATTGCGAGAATGATGTCAGAAATTACACTTCAGTAGTCTTGCTTCTTGAATCTCTTTTAACATAATGTAGTTCTTGAGTCTTTTTGGTATATCAGAAATACTAGTCAACTCTTGTACAATGTCTTCAGTTAGGGCTTTTCTGATGTCTCTTTATGATTAATTTCAAGTGATGCCCTTTTCTTAAACATTTTAAGTTTATAGACAATGTATTTGTCACTTAGCTCGAGGCAAAAGAAAATAAATGGCTAAAAACTGCTGGAAAGCTTTCAAGACCAAATTCTGATTTTTTTATGAGATGAAAGACTTCAGTGAGAAATAAAAGAATTCTATAGGGTAGGGGTCTTTCTTTATGCTGCTTGTGTTCCGTGAGAGCAAAGAGTCTGACTCATAGTTGAAATCTCTATTTTTGTTTTTTAATTTTTCTTCCCTCCCCTTTGTCTTTTTCCCCACGTCACTAAGTTATTGGGGAAACCAAGTCATTTATTCTGTAGAATGTCCACATTCTAGATATTGCTTGTTCATGTTGTGTGTGTGTGTGTGTGTGTGTGTGTGTGTGTGTTTTAAATGGAATTCCTCTCAATAGAGTAACTAGTACAATAGAAACAGAAATATTAAATCCCAGGCCCCGTACTAGAACAGTTACTCAAGCAGATGTTTTGTAAGCCTTTAGCAAAAACTAAGAGGCACTGGCTAAAAGTCAGCACGGGTCCGCTGAGTACACATTTTGCAAGGTTCTGCTCACTTCCTGTTCTTGATGCAAGACTGGTAGTCCCGACTAATTTCTTCACTCATATTAAGTCTGTATTTCAGAAAAATGACTGGCAAAACCTTCCTGTTTGTTTGTAATGATGCCATTCACCATCTGAAGAGCACTTGCCCTATGTCAAGAACTTTGTGACACCATCTGCAATCCTCTCACGATCCCGCGAATCAGGAGTCAGGAGTCAGGCAGATTTACATTCAAATCTCAGCTTTGCCCCTTTCCCGCTGTAAGAGCTTGGGCATGTAAGATAGTGATAATTACAAGACCTGCTTTATATACTATTTGTGAGGATTAAACATTGTGAAAATTAAATGCAGGTAAAAATCTTAATATGATGCTTTGCATACGGTAAATTCTCAATAACTGTTTGCTATTAGTTATCACTGTCTCCATTGCACAGATGAAGAGACTGAGGGTCAGAGAGGCTAAGTATCTGGAATAAGGTCTCCCAGCTCCAAGTTCAGGCACCAACTTTATTTCCATAATATTTTACTGCCTCCTTGTGGACAAGTCAAAAGAAAATGTGAGCTGAAGAGCAATACAATGATACAGATTTCTTTAAAGTTGAATAACCCTCAAGGTTCCAAAAATTAAGATGAATCGATGCCGAATGTAAAGTGTGATGTCTGTTATATTCTGAGTCCTTATCTCCATCTCGCCTGCATGGAAATATGGCTGAAATGAAGACATGTTTTTCAGAGGGCAGGTGAAAAGAAACTACTCAAGCTAATGCTATAAATGAGTTAGGATTAAAACAAAATTATGAATAGATTTAAATCAAAATCTAAATTTGAATTATGAGATTTAATACATAATAAATGCATATTTCTGATCTTGTTCCCAGAAAGAACAACTTAACAAATATCAGGTGAGTTATTTTTAGAGTTTGAACTTGCTGTGAAACATATTAAAGGATTTGGGTTCAACTGTTTGAATCTCTCCCTGTCTGCTCTTTGGTGAGTTCTTTGGTCCAGAGAAAGAGAGATTATGGATCCTGCCAGTGGCCACAGGTCCCAAGCTCAGAGATTCAACAAGAGTGGATGGCACTGAGGACCTCCACCTCTGTCGCTATGGTACTGCACTAAGCAGAAAACATGCCCCCTCTAAGTTTGTGTTGTGGTGCGACGAGCCAGACATCAACCAGAAATGTGATCTGCTGCTGTTCTGTAGAGATCCCCTTGTCCTGGGGCTTATTGGTGCTACTTCCACGCTCATGACATGGAACCACATGTACCACGTTTGGCTAGTCAAGGACAGGACTAGAGGACTTCAACTTGGCCATGGGCACCCCGAGCAGATCCATCTGACGGAGTCTCTCCTGCCTCCCTGTCTGCACATCAGAACTAGTGTTGGACCTGAAAGTCTGCCTGGGTTGTCACAGTGGCGATGTGAGCAGTGACGAAGAAGACTGTTCCAACAACTGAAACTGACTGTCCATGGAATTAGGCTGAGATGTTTTTATGGGAGAAAACTTCTGCTGTGGGATGATTTGTGTGCTCCCAAATTCATTGGTTGAAGCCCTAACCCCTAGAACCTCAGAGTGTGGCTGTATTTGGAGATAGGGTCTTTAAAGAGATAATTAAGGTAAGAAGAGGTCACTAGGGTGGGCCCTAGTCCAATCTGACTGGTGTCCCCATAAGAACAGGAGACTAGGACACAAACACGCAGGGAGGGACGACCATGTGAGGACATAGGGAGAAGACAGTGTCCACATGCCAAGGAGAGAGGACTCAGGAGGAACCAGCCCTGCTGACACCTTGATCGTGGACTTCCAGCCTGAGGACTCTGGGAGAATAAAGTTCTGTCGTTGAAGTCACCCAGCCTGTGGTCCTTTGTGCTGGCTGTCCTAGCAGACTAACACAACTTCCTAGAAGTCAGCTTTTATAAACATAAAATGATTTCATGTTTAAACCCCAGCATCCTGGAGCACATCAACACATCGGCTGCTTTGCTAATAGCTGGCTAAGCCAAACAGACAAAAGCAGGGAGCTGTCGTTGAACCGTGGGGCAGGGGGAGAGGTACGAATTAGAGATGTTTGGATTCCTGCTCATCACACCCCCTCCTCTCCCCAACAGCGGTGGTCTCGGGGCTGTTTTGCAATGCAAAGTGTGGAAATCACTGACCTAGCACACGCAGGCATCTGCAAACTGCAGTCTGCAGACCACATCTGGCCCCTCGCTTTGATTTCAGGGTCCACTCTGGTTTGTAATGCACATTGGAAAAATGCAACCCTAAATTAGCCTCTTATGGGAAGCCTGCACACGCCTGAGAAATCTCCAGCACTGTCCGTGACAACAGCATTGTGTGTTTCTACACACCAGCATTTTCACCACGGAGGATGCTCAGTGGAGGATGAAACCATCGCAGAACCAGGGTCACACCAGACGCACGGTTCTGACGGCTCAACCCCACGACGTCTTCTATCCGTGAATCTCGAGTACTCCTCATGCAGGTCAATGTGGGTACATCACTGCCTTTCCCTGTGCGTTGTTAAACTCCCATCTGTGGCAACAGACTGGATGCAGCCATCTCTGCGAGATCTCGGAGTAGCTACTGCCCTTTGCCACTGGGGTGAGACCTGCTTCCTACCTGTGCTCCAACCCTGGTCCCACCCCACAGCTCACTCATGCGTATTTCCCAAGTGCAGTCCCGCAGCTCCGTGATGAGCAGTTACCCACTAAATATTTTTCTATCTCAGTCACATGGAAGAAAGAGCACAACTGTGAGTGGATCCCCAGGGGTGCTCCTGAAACTTCTATTGTGATCACATCCTAACTCTCTGCTGTCACATTGGCTGGGCTGCTTTTACGGCAGCCCTGAGTTCATGGAGAAATACACATCACCCCAGAGGGAGAGAGGAGGTGGACTCCATAATAGCTATTCTCAGGTGTGTCAGCTTGCAGAGAGAGACAGGGGCTCATACAGAGATTACGGAGATGGCTCCATGGCCCCGGCCCTATAATTAGCCTCACAGACGAAGCCCTTCCAGTCTTGCAGGCATAGCAGAGACATTCAAGTACTTGCACTGAACGCTCACTGCTGAACCTCGCCTGCTATCAAGGCTGTTTGGGAATGCCATTTCGTTCGCCTTGCTGTCGACAGCTGAAATGCCTTTGCCCTTCTTGTGCTGGGAACAAGCATCACTTCAAATGAAAAGCTACAATTATCTCCGTAACAGTGTAGGATGGAGGTTAGGGTGAAGAGAGGGAGGGAAATATCTGCTTTCAAACTTTGCCTTTGTGGTAACTATCTTATTTATCTTTTAGGTGATTGTGGAAAACTGAGATTACATAAGGGGATAAATTATTATTTATCCTTCAATGGAAATAAAAAAATTCCATAAATGCATACTTACTAAGGAACAAGCCTAGACACTTATGTTTCTTCTCTTTAAATTCCAATGACTAAATTTGTTCATTTTAAATATTGCTCTATTTATATCTAGACCTGACTATTTTTCTCTAGGCAGATAGCTGTTGAAAAAAAAAGATGACTTTGAGGTAGATATTTGTTTAATTTTTAATGTTTTCTTAGGTACTGCAGTTACATCTTATAAATGACTTGGGGATACACACATATATTTCCATATTATTATATTTATTTAAAAATATGCCTAGCATTAATGCAAAAGATAAAGCATATAAGGGTAAACAAGTTATAAGCTTGTTTTAAATCATAGGAAGCCTATAATTCAATTCACTCTTTTAAGCATTTTGAGAGGATATCATAAACTATGTCAATATGTTGCAATTAAATTCTGTTTCACTGACTCTATAATTCATTTGCACTATGAAATCTCTGATGTCTCCTTAATTGATGCATCTTGTATTCATTTCAAATATACACGAATTATTTTCATTCATATTTGAACTGACAGTCACTGAGTTTGGATTTTTATTTCCTTAAGTGGAAATCTAGCTTTCCATTACAACAACAAAAGTCGACTTATTTGTGCCGATGATTTCACACAGTGATGAATCTCTTAGACTTTACCCTCTCTGTAGCTGTGGTAGATTAACAGTGGTCACAGATTCTTCTCAGATCCTTCCAGCCAGAAGGGAAATCTATTTTCCTACCCTCTAAATTGGGACTGGCCTTTTCATTTGCTTTCAACAATTGAATGCAACAAAGGAATGCTATTAAAGTCCCAAGCCTGGACTTCGAGAAGCCCGTAGCTTCCAGTTCCTCTGCTGGAACACTGTAAAATGAACAAGCCCGGGCTGGCCACCTGGAGGAAATGAGCACACCTGGAGCAGAGGCACAGCTGTCTTAGCTGTCCCGGCTCTCCCAACTGAGGCCCCGTACACACGACTGAGCACAGAGCAATATCCCTGCCCAATGGATCAACCTGCAGTACCAGAAGAAAAACAAACAACTGATGCCTAAGCCACTAACTGAGCATATGCTACTATATAGCAATAGATATCTCAGGCAATAACCCCACCAAACATAACTGAAGAATTCATTACAAAGTATATCAGTGCAAAGGCCGGCAAAAGATAATAATACTAAATTCAAACCTAAGCTAACATAGAAACTTTGATTATGCACCCATATTTGCTCTGTTCTTTCCAGAGGAAGGAAAAGCACAAATTGTAGCAAACAAGTTCATTGGACAAATTTTCTCCTAGAGCCAATTTTAAGGAGGGCTTTGTCTCCTGAAGAGTTTATAGAGCAGTTATGTTAAAGAAAATACAGAAGTTATTTTTGTATGTCTGATTCTAAAAAGGTGCCTACTGAGTAGGCAGAGAAAGCTAGCCTAATGTAAGAAGCATGAGCATTTCTGGGGAAATATTTTGATAAAGGAACCAAGCTTAGTAAACCTAACGAGTATGTGTGGCTAATATGCCACTTGAACTATTTCTTCCAATGTATTTATAATTCTCACTGTGCTTTTGTTGGACCTTGTATAATAAGAAATTCAACATGGCAGAGTTTCTCCATGAACACCTTAAATGGAGTTATCGTAAGGATGATGGAGTTGATGTTATATAATTGAAAGAAGGATCCTGGTTTACATGTTTGTCAAGGTGGAAAATCATTCCCAAGTTTTTAAGCACACACACACACATTTTTTATCACAATCTATCTCATATGTGTGTGTGTGTTTACAATTATTCGGTTAAGACTTCTTATTTCGGTGACTTAAAGCAAGAAGATACTATTTGGGCTTCGACCATATTGTGTGTGGGTCACCCCTTGATCATTCCCAATATGAAAGAACAACTGCACAGTGTTTGGGCAAATCCAGTTTTGAGCATCATGGTCTCCCTAGGGACCTACCAGGATGAGTTAGATGTGAGCTGCGCCTCCAGTACATGCACTCATACTGACTTAAACAGCAAAGAGCGTCTGCTCTACCAAATCTTGTAGCACATAGACAACTGTCACAGACCTGCTCTTGCTGATAATGATTTGACAACAGATTCAGTTGTTCTTTGAGGTGGAGAGATTGCATTTAGTGCTCTAATTCCTCAGCCTTTCCTGGAGCCATGCCCTTCACAACATGCTGACATTGCAGCTCCTCTCAGCAGGAGTTAGGGGACAGTTCTTCACCCCTTGGCTCTGAGTCCAGCCTTATGACTTGGGTTAGTCAGTGGGTGTCAACACTGGCAGAGATTTTGAAAGGGCTTGTGCTTTTTCTGTTTGCTCCTGCTGTGAGCCCTTGTCCTGAGAGCTGCCTGAGCTAGCTTGCTGGGGGATAAGAGACCTACAGGGCAGGTGTTGCAGCTGGCAAGCCGACAACTGCCAGCCCTGGGAGCGAGTCATCCAGCTGAACACAGCCTCAGCGTGGACCCCACAGTCTCACGAGTTAAACAACTGCATTTTATTCTCAGCCATCGAGGTCAGGTAAAGGGAGTTGGTTATGCAGCATAATTGTAGCACTAAATAACAAAACTGCTCTTCATCATGCCTTCATTTGATTGACACTAGTTGTCCCTCAGTATCTACTGGGCAGTGATTGCAGGACCTGCAAGGATACCATAATTCAAGAATGCTCAAGTCAGAGTGTTTGCATATAACCTACACACAGGCTCCCATACACAGTCAATCGTGAGTTCTGCATCAGTGGATTCAACCAGCCTTGCGTGGAAAATATTCAGAAAAAAAACTGCACCTATACTGAACAAATAAAGACCTTTTTTTTCCTTGTAAATAGTAACAGCTATTTACACGGCATTTGCATTGTATCAGGTATTTTAAGTACAGTTATGTGCCCCACAAGGATGTTTCAATCAATGATGGACAACGTATATGCTGTAAGACTATAACATCATATTTTTACTGTGCCTTTTCTATATTTAGATATGTTGAGATACACAAATACTTACCATTGTGTTACAGTTACCTACAGTATTCAGTACAGTAACATGCCATACGGGTTTGTAGCCCAGGAGCAATAGGCCATACCGTATAGCCTAGGTGTGTAGTTAGGCTATACCCTCTAGGTTTGTGTAATACACTCTATGGTGTTCATTCAAGGACAAAATCACTTAAAGACACACTTCTCAGAACATAGAGAAGTGTTGTTAAAAATGTTTTTTTTTTTAAGAGATAGCGTCTCTTTCTGTCTCCCAAGTTGGAGTTCATGAGTGAGAGTGATCATAGCTCACTGCATCCTCAAACTCCTGGCCTCAAATAATCCTCCATCCTCAGCCTCCGAGTAGCTGGGACTATAGGTGCAGGCCATAAGGCTCAGCTAATTTATTAACTTTTGTGGAGATGGAGTCTTGGTATGTTGCTTAGGCTGGTCTTCAACTCCTGGCCTTAAGCAATCCTCCTACATTATATTGTTTTTTAAATTTTGTTATTGGTGTATTATTTTTTATTGTTTTCTTTTTTTTTTCAAATATTGTCATTGGTTGAATCTGTGGATATGGGACCCACAGTTATCAAGGACTGTCTGTACATTGAAATTATCCTCCAAGGACAGAGAAGAACACGAGTGCTACTTTTTGCCACGATGCCATGAAGGCATGCAGTCAGTCCACCTTTGGGTTAAATTGATAAGTTATTATAAGCTAGTGCTATAACACACATATATGATGTTAACAGAAGACAGACTGAGTTCAATCACGTATCATACCATTTATCAAATGCTGTGTCTCCAAGGGAACAAGTGGGTTCCCTTATTACCATTCTTTGAGATATGCTTGCATTAGTTCATCCCGGTGCACTGTGGATGTAGTAAACAAATAACAGCAGTAAAATCTTTCAAAAATTGTTTGTATACCCTTAATAATACCAGGAAATTGGTTGAATAATCAAAACTGATAGTGTATCTATGTTCATAGAACTTGCATTGTTGTCTGAAGGTAAAGTGATATAATAAACATTGGCTGTAGAATGAAATGCAATATAGTTGCCTAATCTGGGAGCCAACGAGTCCTGGGATGATACCTAGCATGGTAGCTTATCAGTTTTAGACACTTGGATAAGATCCTTGAATTCCATAAGCATCAGTTTTCTCATAAAAGAATGAGCTATTAATATTACTTCCATGAAAGTGTTGCTTGGAGAATTAAATTCAATGGTATATTCAGAATGCTTAGCAGAGCACCTGGCAGATATTTAACCGTTCAATAAATTAGAGTTATTATTATTAAGACTGCTTACTCCTCATAGAAGCCTGAAAGTTTGGGAGAAGTAGTTTATTGACAATAAAATGAGCAGAGTTTTGATGAGCGATGCAGAAAAATAATGAATTACCGTATTGGTGACACGGAGAATTACCTCCTTTTGAAAATGGGGCAGATGATCTCTGTATTTCCTCCTGAGGGACCCCTGCCCAAGGAATTAGAGTAAGCACAGCAAGGATTGAGGTCTCTCGTTTGAATCAGGCTATGAACACATCTGGGGAAAAAAGATCAGCCAGAGCAGTTTTTAACTAGGTTGATTAATCATACAAATTGTAATGGATGGTGCAAATAAAATTGCTGATGCTCCCAAAATCATTAACGATTTTCATACTCACATGAAGTCCTGACTATTAAAACACCAACTTGTGTATCTTTTAAATTCCAATTTCGATGATAAAATAATTGTACAATAGGGAAAATGCAGATAATACGGAAAAGTGAAAATAAGAAAAAAATAGAAATCTGTCTTTTCAGAGTATAAATGTTTCAGTGTATTTTCTCCCAATTTTTCTCCTTCTTGACATTTAAAAGAGAGCCATAAACTAAATTGGAAATTACTTTACAGGAACTCAAGACTTTAATTTTTTTTCTGCAAGGTAAATAGGATGTTATTTCATTGTCTGTGACAGAGGATGTTGAACAATGGACTCTCAGACTCCAAACAAAACATTTCAGTAAAATACCAAATGTATTGTTTGCACCCTTAGAATTGCTATAATAGACCGTGACATTTTTGAATCCTTGTTCCACCAAAAGGTGAGAGGAAAACGTGCACAATTGTCTGACATAAACAAGATTGTATTAAGTGGCACCGTATTAGTAGGTTGAAAATATGCTGATGAAATAAAACTAACACAGTATCTTGAATAAAAAAGAAAAGTACATTTCCTGGTTTCTCTCTCTCTCTCTTTTTTTAAAAAAAGCACAACTCTGAAATTTGCTTTGGTTTTGAGTTTGTGGGCACTGTGTCCTATCTTTTTTCTTTCTTAAGATGTTCAGAAATGACCTCAGCATGCTCATGTCTGCATGAATGAATCATTGTGGCAGGAATTTACTGGACTTCCTGATAAATCCATTCTAATGAAGCACATGAAAGAATACTGGGTGCCCCCAAGTTATGCCCAGAGCCTTCATAGTTCATGGATCCAACAAGAGGTTTGATGGAATACAGACTGACCCTAGCTGAGAAGGCCGGGGAAAAGCTACATGGGCAACTGTCCTTTTGGTATTTAAGGTCATCTCAGTGCATCCTGCATGGGAACAGATGCCTTGAGTCGAAATGAACTAGAACCTCATAAAATACAACCTCTTGCTGGGGACTGATATTAAGCTGGGTCATGCTTGACACTCCTGAGTCTCTAGTTGGATTTCCACCGAGCCAACCTCTCCACTAGCCAGTTCTGAGTGTGCACAAGTGCTTAGGCAGTTCTGGGTCCTTTCAATACACAACCTAGGACATTAAGGGCCAAACAGACCTTCAAGTAGATAAGGGAAATTGTTAGCAAACAAATTCCGCAACCCAAGACCTAAACCCTATTGAGAAAAGAGAAGCCAATTCATCATCTCCATCACTGTGCCTTGGAGGGCCAAAGGCAGAGCCGAAGACAATCTTGCAAGGCATGTACCAAAGACAAGAATTTTCCTTTGGATTCTCTGTAGAGTTAATTTCCAAAGACACAACACACTGTAACAGAGCGATGAATCAGTGCCTGGCAGATCCATAAGTCTTGCACCAGATGTGTGGCTGGTAGTCTGCCAGCCAGTGGAGGAATTCCTCTTCATAACATTATTACCCCAACTCGGATTTACAAACAGATATTAAAAATACAGAAGGGAGATTCTCAAATCATCAGCTTGCAAAGTTAGAATCCAAAGAGCCCACAATCATCACAATTGCCCCTAACCAACATCGTTTTTTCACCACGTGTTAATTAAGCACTTACTTGGGTCCCAGAATGCTGTTGCCAGCAACGCATCATGACTACGGCACATCCTAATCAGTGTCCACCCAACAAATTCAAATTTCACTTTTTTCCTGACTTCAATAAGGTAGAAAACTGATTTGATACACAAATATTTAAAAGCACATTAAAGTTATGACCAGGTAGCAGTGGCTTAATAGGCTTTCTCTCACATTACAGTGTTTCACTAAAATGGGCTGTATTTTCTGAGTATGCAAAGTGCAGGCATGTGAGTGAAAAAGGAGATTTGGTGACTTCCCTGCCCACAAATGGCACTGTGTCAACAATTGCTGCCTCCATTTCTTTGTCGGGATCACCCTAAAGGAAAGATAATCGTATGGAGGGAAGTCTGGACCTGGCCCCTATATTCAGTGTGGTAGAAGGTAATAGGTGTGTTCGTGGTAGCATGAACATCCTAGGTCATAAGTGAGGAAGCACTCGTCCTTCACAAAAACGAAATCTCACAGTTATTCATGTAGCTCAGACTCTTCTTTGGAGGTTTCAGTCTCATTCTTTGCCCTGCAATTTAAAAGCAATCATGGTTCGATAGGAAATATTTGGAGAAAACTCCCATCTATCAGAAAAGGTGATCAGGAACTGTTATTTGGGAAGCATCGGAACAGATGGAGATGATTTATCTAGAAAAGAAAAGACACATCTTGCTGCTGAAATATTTGGAAAGTCACACGGCAGAGGAAATGAACAGTGAATTCCTAAGGATAGACCAAGATCTTATAGGCAAAGCCATGAAGAGACAGAGGTAAGAAAAACATTAAAATATGCTCATTATGAGAATTCTACATATGGCACCGCTTTCAGAAAGAACACTGATTAATATAGTCTCGGTTTGTATGCAGACATTTCTCCTAGAATATTACAGGTTTTTTCGTAATTGTATGTCTGCCGCATTCACAGGGTTTGCCACCTAGGCAATATTTAGTAAATACTATTACCAGTATTATTGGTATTACTAACATTATTTTCATTATTTATTCAGGACTTTTTCAGACAGTAATAAACTTGGCAGACAGTTTATATGTTAGTTAATCAATTCATTGTCGCCTCTGTGAGCATATTTCTGACATAGTAAAACTCAGTATTTACTAACCAGTAACTCAAAAGCAAACAATGAAAGCAAATTGCTCATTATTGCCTTATGATTAAATAAAGCTTAAAAATGTAATCTTTATAGTCTGCACACTACATAGGGTATGGGTAAGCTAGTCTACAGACTACATTGGGTATGAGTAAGCTTGTCTACAGATTGCATTGGGTTTGGGTAAGCTAGTCTACAGATTGCACTGGGTGTGGGTAAGCTAGTCTATGGACTGCATTGGGTGTGAGTAAGCTAGTCTGCAGATTGCATTGGGTGTGGGTAAGCTCGTCTATGGACTACATTGGGCATGGGTAAGCTAGTCTACAGATTGCATTGGGTATGGGTAAGCTAGTCTATGGACTGCATTGGGTAAGGGTAAGCTAGTCTATGAACTATTTTGAGTATGAGTAAGATAGTCTACGGAGTACATTGGGTAAGGATAAGCTAGTCTATGGCATCCTGCCGCAGAAATGAATGTATCTACATTTGGAAAAAGTGCATAATGAGCATGCGCAAGTGTCAAGCTGAGCCAATTTCTTGGGGACAAGCACGTGAAGAAGAGTCAGCAACCTCTTTAGTTGTCTGCTGAGTCTACTGAGAATGAACCTGAATCTGTTTACCAGGCATTGTCACGATCACCAGGCATAAAACAAAGCAAAGCAAAACAACACTGCTAGTGCTTGCTCGCATTTAAGTAATGAGAGCCACCTTCATTTTCCTAACTCTTCTTCTAGTGAGCAATAATGGTAATAACAACAAAAACAATAGCAAGATGAAGACATCATCAGAAGTCCTTTGGCAGATGAGATCCCAGATAAATTTTTCTCAATAGCGTGTGACCAAATAGAGACAACTTCTTAGAACTTAGGATAATTAATAGTGTGGGGAATTTATGAAGAACAGAAGAATTTTGGCAAATCAATTTAGATGGTTCTAAATAAGCATATTGTTAATTATGTGACAGTCAAAATTACTATGTGAGTATAAATTCAAAGGTTTTAATAGATGACAATTACAAATTTTTTAAATAGGCTGCCTCTTTAGTGTTGGTACTAAACCAATGTAGATTTAAAAATATATAGAATATTTTGATGAATAAATTTATAATATTGATAATTACAGCTAGACAGCAAGTAAGGTATTCATACACTTAAAAGTCATACAATTAAAATTTTTTCCTATGTGGGTCAATAGTAAATACTACTGTTGTTTGGAATCAGACTTTCATTATGTCTGTGTTGCATCTTCGCTGGCAATTTGTGTGTGTGTGTATGTTTATTTGTCTATGGCTAATTGTTTTCTCTTAAAAACTGAAATCAAGAATATTAGACCCAATAAATATTCAGAAACTATGTTTAGATAATTGTTGGGATCTCAAGAAAAGCCAAGAAAATCTGACCATTTATTTCCTATCTTCGTAAATTCTTCTCAGTTATTAAACTGTGTTCCTTGGTGAAGATTTGTTGAAATGACAAGTTATCTACACCTCTGTTTTGGATGGATGTCATCAGTGGTATTTTAGGTTCTCCAGTTTGTGTGTTTGGAGATGTGCTGGTTATGCAAGACACCAGATCTGTCCAGTCCGTGGAAATAGGCAGGAATAATTCGCATGGCAGCGAGTTGATAATGGAGTTGAAAGAGTCCTTTGTTTACCCAATACCCTTCCGTCACGCCTGTGCTACTAAGCAGCGTATTTAAGCTTTCAGGTATAGCCCTTCATTGTTAATGAGTGTTCAAGAATCTGAGCAGGCAACATCTTGAAACTTTAAAATGAAGAAACAAGAAAATCTAAGGCAGACAGAGGAATTGACAAGGGCCGGTAGTGGTGCAAACCAAAGCTGAAACTATCAGTGGAAACCCAAGTTACTCAGTGCTTCTTGTGTATGTAACAGAACACATGCCCTCTAAGGAGAAAAATAAAAAATTCTCAAAACATAGTCCATGAAAAATAATAAATTCTCAGTTCCACTACCATAAAACATTATTCTTAACTTCATAAAAGGTTTCTCTCTACATAGCGGACTCTTTACTAAACAAAAATTGTTATTCCGTTTAACTGCTGCAGAAGGATGGAAGTTATTTAAAATACAGTATACCTATTATATGTTGAAATTAGGTGTCTTTTAGGGCATTAAAATATCCTAGGAAAGGAGAGGATCCAAATTACTGGACTCGTTTCACAGCTTCACTGAGCCCTGACAAATCAATTTAATATTTGAACACCATTAATTTGAACATTTCTCATGCAATTTAAGGCTCCCACTGTATAACACAGGGATGCATTCAGGCTTTGGACTTGGAAAGATAGTTAAGAAAAACCATTAAGGTTCAGGAATAGAAGAAATTACAATGGTTAATGAAATAGTATGAAATATTCTGTAACATGTCCTCAACAGTAAGGCTACCAGACCCTAAAGATGGGGTGAAAATTGCTACAAACTAGTTGGACAAGGTTAGGTAATTGTTTCAGTGCTCACATTTGTATATTTTATCCTATATGTACATGGAAGCTGGAGACACAGGTTATTACTTTTCCCAGCCATCTTTCTTTCAACTCTTTACTTTGGAAGTGTAGAGGTTGTTACAGCAACATCGAAATCCATTGGGGGGACTTAGACTCTATCCTGCTCTGTGCTTAGTCCTAAAATAATCTTCCCTTTTCTCTCTTTTTGTTTATAGCAGAAACCAAATGTATAGATATTTACAACCCTATGTTCTTTCTCGAAGACACAAAGACACAAAGGTGCATGTCATTCATTTTATGCAAATTGATCATACTCAGACATAAAGCAAATAAATCTTGTGATCATTTTGGTCCCGAATGTTTTCTCCTGCAAAGAATAGGTTTGTTAATCATGTTGCAGATCTTTGGTCTTGTAATACAAGTCATAAAAATAATGCATCCACAAAGGATTTGGCTTCAGGCACTCTTGATTATTTCTATTTTAAAAAAACCAAAACTAACAAGATAAAATAGCAAATACACTTAATTTCATCTTGTTGATATCTTTAAGTGGAATTAGGGTTGTGTTTAAAAAAAGAGTTGAGGTATGAAAACCATAAATAACTGGCCTCTCAAAAATATGAAATGAAGAACAAATGTGGATGAGCTAAAACTGGGAAAAGTGACTTCTGTTGGATTTTACTCTGTCTGGAATTTTCTCCTTTTCCATGACATAATTTGTATTGTGACACTAAACATTCTTGCACACGTAAGAATTTAAGATCCTTTTACACAATAATTATCATTCTGTACTTAAAAATCCGTATTACAAAGTGCTTTGTGGGGCCATTTTTAGTAGATCCTGCACATTTAATAATGTAGTTAATGAAGTTTCTTTTTTATTGAAATGATGAAGCAAATAATGAGATGTTTTCCCCCCTGGAATAACATTTGCCTAGCTCAGTAGATGTGTCGAGTTATCGGATTTTGTTATTAATATAAATACGTAGAAGGGAAACCCTCTTGCTTTCAGCCAGTCTTAGGGGAACATTTTAGTCTGAGAACTTCTCTATGAATAACTAAATGACTATGTACCAGTCCCACACCATACCTAAGTCACTTGACCTCCTCGGCAATAATATGGAGTTTGTGTCTGAACTTCCTTCTCTGAAAACTCCAGAAGTCCACGGAATTTGAGGGAAACCAACAAAGCTTAAGAGGGGGAAGCTACTTCAAGAAAAAGAATTAACAAGGGCTTTTCATTGTCGATTTATCTTTATACCACCCCACATTTCCAGGTGACAACAACACTTCGTCTAGTGATGAATTATGATTCTAACTCAGTTTTTGTGAAAGTGGGATCTAGTTAAAAGGAGACTCATTAAATTGGGAAACCCAGACTGGCTTTCTTAGTTTGTGTTCACTTGAGAGTGCTCAGTGAATGAAACAGTGCTCTGAACACACAATAGAGCTGCTGGTATGAGAGGGCTGTCCGGAAAGCATCCAGCCATGCAAGCCATTCTCTTTATATTAACAATGGCTGGATACTTCCCAGACAGTCCTTGTGTATCTATATCTGTTTGTCTGTCTATCTATCTGATTATCATTGATGGTATTATTAGTCTATACTACACATACATTTATATGTATACGTGAGTGGACAGATAGATCTTGAAATTGAATTCAGCTACCCTATTAATTCTGCTTAGTAGGCTTTTATTTCTTCTTATCTTTCTTGTTTTCTCTCTCTTCCACAATCTCTCTTTTTAATTCTAACAACGAAAATTAAGATTTGAGAGGCTCAGCTGGGCGTGGTGGCTCACGTCTGTAATCCTAGCACTCTGGAAGGCTGAGGCGGGTGGATCGTTTGAGCTCAGGAGTTCGAGACCAGCCTGAGCAAGAGCGAGACCCTGTCTCTACAAAATAGAAAGAAATTAATTGGACAACTAAAAATATAAAGAAAAAAGTAGCCGGGCATGCTGTGCTTGCATGTAGTCCCAGCTACTCGAGAGGCTGAGGCAGGAGGATCGCTTGAGCCCAGGAGTTTGAGGTTGCCATGAGCTAGGCTCACACCACGACACTCTAGCCCGGGCAACACAGTGAGACTCTGTCTCCAAAAATAAATAAATAAATAAATAAAAGTTTGAGAGGCTCAAGTCCTAAAACAGCATAATATTTAAATCTAATCATTTTTGAAAATTTTAAAATATCTGTAGAACTTGTTTGTTGTATAATCTTGAGGAAGAACTATGGTTTCTGTTATCTGATAGCAACAGTTGAACTGCACCAAACCATTGTTTCGTGGAAAATGAAAATATACTGACAGATTCACTTCACTCTCTGGACTTCTAAATAAGAATCTGAACTTCTCACCTCATGTTCTTCCTGGTTTTGTAAGTATAAATGTAGAAGATGTAATATAAACTTAGTTACCTGTTCTTCAGTCATAACTTTGGGAGCATGAAAAGCTCACAGGACATCTTCCTTAAATTGCCAGTTGTATATATTCACAGTTGTCCATATAATATATATATATATATATTCCCTAGAAAGAGAGTGCTATTGATTTTTTAAAAAATACACAGTTCATTTTCAAGGATAGAAGAAAAGTTTTCATTCCTTACCAGGTTTGCATTGGACAGATTTTCCAGTAACCATTATCTTAGTGAAATGCATCCAATTAAATTCAGCCCTTTTTTTTGTTGATTAGATCACCAGGGGTTTTCTTTATTTTCTGTAGTTTATTTAAGAGTAGAAAAAGGGCTATAACAAAGCCACTGAAATCCTGATGAAGTGAGAAGGGCTAAAGATAAGCTTAGGGCTTGCTTTGTTTTGCTTTGTTTCTTTGAAATGCACACAGGGCAAGTTGCACCATGAAGTAAACAATTCTGAAACCTGAGGTTGATAAGTGGTCCCAAACCACATCCTGTTGTGAGAAGCCAAAATGACAGGTGTTTCAAAGAAGCATGTGCTCTTTTGGGTGTGACACAGTGTCACATCACAGGGGCGGCAGCATTTAATAATAACCCAGGGCTGAGCAATCCCGTGAATGGTGCTCAAATCGTGGAACAAGAGTATTAGCAAACATTTTATTGTGAAAAGGTCTGAAGATGCTCAGAGCGTATTTATGAAATGTTCTCATTTGTCTTAAATGTAATTATAGCATTTCAGACTCTGTGTTTGAGAACAAAGGGTTCATATAATGCAGTGTTATTTATTAAAACATTTAAAAGATAAGCAAACAATAGGAAAATGTGCTAAATCATATATGCTATATTTAGCTGCTTTGTGTCGTGATAGAAGGAATATAGGTACTGGTCTAAGCTTCATAATAATAGCTTTAGAATAAAATTTCAAAAAAATGAGTCCACTCAGATTAAGAAAAAAACTGTGCATTCAAGAAATTGACATCATCCTTTTTACTGCTTTTTCTTCCCCAAGCACGAATAAAAGTTTAGTGAATTTTTAGAATATAGATTTTTTCCATTGTTATTGTCATCTTTGTTTAGCAGTGAGATTTCAAACTATTTTGAGATCTTTAGTATACATATGGGAGATATGAAGGAAAAAAATGACAATATTATTTTGTCTATTTCTTGTCTGAGAAATTCAACAGTTTGCTAGTGAAAAGGATATTTAGTTGTAATAGCATTTTACTATGGAACATTATTAGTTTATGATTGTGTGAGGTGTTCATTTTTGTCACAGTGAGGACACATGCATCCTCGCTGTGCTCTCAATTTAACTTAAATCTCATGATTTCGTGTTTTGAACAAACACCTACCTAACTTCCAGCCCTCATTCTCTGGCCCTGGCTGCCACCCCCGGGCTGCCGTGATTATTAATCCATCCTGCAGTGGTCAAGGGAAGGTATTAGGTGAAATTTTGACTCAATAGGAGCTAAGTTACTTACAGTGTAGCAATATTTTTCCATAACTTTTAAAACACAGAAATAAATACACAAATAAATAATGTCACAGAGGCAGATCACCTTTAACCCAAATAACACAGATTCTATTTTATTGCTTTAAGCATATGTATGGAAATCAGCCTTTGGGGGAGAACTTGGATTTCGGGTTACTGCCAAACTCATTGATATACGAGGATGTGCGGTGGGCAGTTACCTGCAGACATTACCTGGGATACAAAGGATTTCGGAGAGCTCCTCCTGCTACAGTGGGAGGACTTGGTTGAATTAGACAAGTCTGCACGACTTGTTAACAAACACGGATTAGCACAGATTCTTTCTTTCCTTTTCTTTTCTTTTCTTTTTGAACACAGGACCAAACCGATGGCGACAAAGGTCACAGGCTGATTCTATTAACACAAGGGCGTGGCATAGGAACTTCTTGTGCCAGAATGTCCGTCACACACTGGTTCTTATGAACAAGAGGGAAGATCCTTTAGGTGAAGTCAGTCTGCTGTATCTAGTGTGTTGTTTATATTTGTTTCAAATAAATGACTCATGACAAATCCACCGACACATATTCAATGTCACTTCTGCCTTGCAATCTGCTGCATGTAGGATTTGCCTTGAACTTTCATGCGAAATAACGCTAAAAAAACGTTCCGTGCCCATGCAGAGCTTGTGTCTAAACTCGGGGTGTGGGTGGGTATTTTGGCTGGGAGCTCTCGAGTCTCCTTTCCCTCCTGAGCCCCCGCTTCCTGCTCCAGGCACTGCCACGTGGCCGGCTGCGCTGACACCAGCCATCACTCAGGCATAAGGGTGCGAAGGCTCTGGGCGCTGGAGTCTTTACCACTTGGTCTCGCTTACTCCCTTCTCTCCTTGGTGCATGGATGTCCCCTCCTGTGGGCAAGTCAAGCCTCCTCCTCTTCAGTCTGAGGGCCGGCTGAGAACTTTCTGGCACTCCCTATCTCAGAACCGTGGCTTCTGCAGCTCTTCCTCTGAAGGGCTGCTCCACTTCAAAACCAATATTTGCGGCTTCGCATTCTCGAGAGTTCATCTGGCTGTCTGCCTGGAATTGGGTCCACTTGCCAATGTCTCCTCAGGTACCTGAGTTATCCAAATATCCTGTGCTCGTCTCCGAGCGGACAGTCCTGAAGAGAGAGCACATCCTTGCTGTTATGCACGGGCCGAGCACTGCAGAGGACAAGAACCGAAGCCTAGAAGGCTTATTGAGGGTGCCTCCATAAAAGACAACTCTGCATTCCTTCGCAAACAACTGTGGAGAAAGAGTGAGCTTGAAAGCCCTTTGAAATGCATACGGGAAGCAAGTGATTTTGTATAAAAGAATCCCTTTAAGCTACTGTGACCCAAATACAAGTACCCCCAAAATACACACAGACTTTATGAATGTGACGTAAATGTGCCTTATTAAATTAAGCAATAATTAAATAATTATTTGACAATTATGCACAGGGAATAACCTCTAAAAATGCTTGCCAAAGCTGTGGATGTCCAAAACACGTGCCAAGGAGTAGCTTTTGCGTTATTAACATCAGAAAAGCTTACACTGAATTAACCGTGTGTTCTGCAGTGACGAGGTTTACAAAGGTTGCTACAGACTGTCGGTTGGTGGAATGCTTTCTTGCTCGTGGTTCTGTGAGACGGGAGAATTCATGTGATGGGACTGCAAGGTGGGAAGGACTAACTGCTCAGCTGTCCCAGGGGCTTGTGCAAGGCCCCGGAGACAAGTAATGCCACGGCTGTTAAATGTCCAGCTGCCTTATTTTGGTGGCTGAGCCCTGTTCCCTGCACGACCCAGCCTCACACGGCTGTGATTCTGCCTCTGGTCCCGAGTGTGAATCGCTCCAGCTCTCAATACGTCCTTACACATCTGTTCAAGGGCAGCGACACCCCTCTCAGTGTGGAAATCTGATTGAAGCTGTGTTACAGCAGTGAATCATTCCCAAGCCTGGCAGGAAATCCCAATGTAGCTGGGGATCTTTAGAGAAATTCCAAAGCTCTACCCCTGCGGTAACGCAGACACGTTATTGAGCAGAACAGTAGATCAGAAGGTGGGAGCAGGGACCAGAGCCAGCGTTTGGGGGCCGACGGTGGTTTAACTCATGCTCTCTTCTCAGCGACCTCTTCCATCCTTGTGTTTGTTACCTCTGTGTAATCCTCCTCCATAATCAACACCTTGGCTGAATGATGGGAGGGACATTCCAGGTTTGTGCATTAGAACATGGCCGGGCAGCCTTCTCACTGAAAAAGGTTGAGGAAGATCCCCAGTGGTGGGAGGTAGCATGATATGTGGGAAGACCCCAGGCTTTGGGTTCAGAGCCCAGTCCCAGTCCTGATTGTGTGTTCTTCTGCAAGGCAATTCACTTCCTATTTTTTAAAAAATCTATAAAACAAGTACACTTACCTAGTATGTTGCTATGAAGAGGAAATATTTTTCATAGTATCTGCTCAATAAATATTAGGGTCTCACAAATCTCCGTCAAAGAGGGAGAATTCAGAGGATACACTCTAATCTTGAACTAATCTTAGGAATATATTTGTGTCAAAAAACCCTACCTGACCTCTGTATTCATAAGTCCATCCTGCAAGAGATGTGTGTGTTTTTAGACACACACACACACACACACACACACACACGTGAAAAGTTGATGATCATTGATATATTCACATCTTTTTTTTTTGTACTCATCTAGAGCTACAAGTAAACAGTTTGAGCCAGGAATGAAGGCTTTTTTATTTTAAAAAATGACATTAATGAAACTTCTTGATAATTACTAATATTTTCCAGTCTTTTGATTTTAGCTCCTATAGTTCTGGGTGACAAATATACTTTTTCTTCATTTGTTTTATATGTAGACATGGCTTCTGTGCATTAGTAAAAATGCCAACCAAGTTTATTTTTTTTTTCCTTCTGTGAATAATTTTTGCAGAGCTATGAAGGAAATATGGAAAATAAAAGATAAGCTACTGCATGGAATAAAATTCATAAAAAGCCCTTCCCTAGTATTTCTCCAAGTAGCATCAGCTGCATCTTTCTGCAGAGTGCTGACTTTATCTCTTTCATAATTCGATGGCACAAGCCACCCTCCAGCTTCATCCTGCAGATGTAGGATAGTTTAACTGTTCAAGTAGGTCATAAAACACACCATTTATAAAGCACTTAGCTACACTGTATCATGCAATGGATAACATGTTAAAACAAAGAAAAATCTTTCTTAAGGAGCTTGAAATTTAAAGCATCACAGTGCAATTACTCTGTTTCTCAAAGATCTGGCTTGCAGAATTCATGCTTAAATTAGAGAATGGTATCAAGGGGCAGTACTCCAAAGTTTACCAAATTTGGGGGACTCTTGCTAGCATACGGTACCTGATAATAGAACCAACTACACTGCTGGCTATTTGCTATTCCATGTCATAATTAGACCAAGCTAATCAGCAACACTGTGTACTCTGTAAGTATGTTTCAACATACTGACCAATTATTCATCAGTGAAATATTGTACAATTAATTTTTTAATATAATAATCAGCAGCAGCTGTAGTTAGTAGGCATGATTTGGAGCAAGAGCCTACTGGAGGATGATGTTTTCTGCGGGGCTGCCCTGTGCCCTGTAGACTGTTTTGCAGCATCCATGGGCTCTATTTTCTGAATGCCAGCACCTCCTCCACCTCTTGCCCCACCCACCTCATGACAACAAAAACATCTCCAGACATTGCCAAATGTCCACTGCGAAACAAAATTGCTCTTGTTGGGGGTCACTGTAATTCTCAATTTGATGATTTTTAAAATTAGTATTTTAAAGCACCCCAGGTGGTTCCAATTTGCAGCCAAGTTTGAGAATCAGTGGTCTCTTCCTTTGCAGATCAAAGTAGGTTCCGCAATTCAGGAACAAAAGCACCACCTGGGAGCTTGCTAGCAACGAAGATTCCCTGACCTATAGACTCAAAAGCTGCATTTTATCAAGACCCCCAGAAGATTTCTATGCACATCAAGTTTCAGAAGTGTGGCTCTGGCTCACAGAGTTTCCTCTTCTTGGAGAGGACTCCACGACGCCCAGGGCCTGCAGAACAGGCAGCCCAAGCAAGCAAGTGCAGTGATTGTCCTGTGTTGTGCTCACAGCAGATTGGATTGGGGAAGATGCCTGACAGAGTGGGCGGGGGAGGAGCCAAGAGCCAATCAAATTCTCTATAGAGAGTTTCCACTACCAAGAAGGACTCCAAGAGATTGCATTGGTTCTTGGAAGACAGCAAGAGGCAAATACTTGGGGCAAAGCTGAGGGACCCAAATGGCAGTTACTGATAAAGGGACCCTCCTGCTCTCTTCTTGGTTTTCTCTGCTCCCATCTTTCTTCATTTCTTTGCTTCCTCTCCCTGGTTTACGGACTTTACTTTGCCTCTAGCTGTGGACATACAGTGCATCAGCTGTTCTTGAGTTAGCCTGAGAGGGTTCTTCTCTTGGCAACTCATTAAACCCAGCAAGCAAAATGGAAATCTGTTTTCCTTGAATAAAGCTGAAGGATGGGAATATACAAATAATGATATGACACTGTGCCATTAAGTTGATATTGAAAATTCTATAATCACACGTTGTCTACTGATTGAACTCTTACAAAGAGCCATTTGATAAGATGCTGAAAGATGCATAAAAATAAATAAATGTCTACTGTACTTTGTAGCACTGTTTTTAAAGATACATTTTGGGAAATAATCCAAGACAAGGAAAAGAAAAATTAAAAACAACTCAAGTGTTAGTAAATGAGTAAAAATTATGTTTTGTAAAGGAATAGAAATATCAGACAGCCATTAAAATGATAATCTCTAAATTTATATTACAACATTCAAAATGTTTGTGCCAATTCAATGACAAAGGCAAAAACAAGATTTTGTCTGTGGCAAGATTGCAATTATAAAACGTGTGATTGCATAAAGAGAAGATCAGAGAGAAACACAAAGAATAAAATTTGTTGGTTTAACTTGAGATTGTGTATAATTTATATTTTTGCTTTCATAAAGTTAGATGCTTGATAAAGATGTGCATGTGTTTTATCATCTCTGTGTAGTCTGAAAAATCCAGGAGACCACAAATACAACTTAATGTTAAACAAGCACAAATGCCACAATCTTTACTTGCCATCTTCTCAACTACTTTTCACTCCACCATAGAGAAAAATGCAAAGAGATGGTTTCAAGTATACCTAAGTCCAAGAACTATAACTACTTTATCTATGAAACTGGAAGGGTTTGGGGCATTTAAAAATTTTATTTATTTTTCTTTTAATTAAGAAAAGTGCAGATATGAATAGCTTGGCTATGGCTGCATTCAGAACTTACTGCCGTTATTGTGAACTTTTATAAACTATGTAAACTCTTTAAGTCTTTGTGTCGTTACCCATAAACTGGGGGTGGCCATGAATACTGGCACCAGGGTAAGATTAAAAGGGTCACTTACATAAAAAGACATAGTGTAGTGCCTGGAAAATTATTATGCATATTAATTATCATGGTTTCCTTTTTATGTCAAACAGTAGGTCTGTGTGTGAGACAGATAATTATATGGTCAATGCCTTGTATTTTACTGTATTTTCAATTTCAATATTTTATTATGACCTATAACCATTCCTGTTTGACTGTTATTTCTTAATATATTAAGTATCAACATGTACTTAATAAACTTTGTATTATAAAGATGATTTAATAGAAAGAATAGAAGGCTATCCTTTTATATTTGAATTAGTATCTAAAATGCTGGCTTAATTGGAGACATGCAGACAAAACTATTTGTTAAGAAGGTGTAATTGAAAAGTGCATCTCTGTGACCCATTTCCAGTAATTTAGACTATAATTTTTTTCTTAAATATAATGTCTATTATGACATTTATATGATCTAACCTGTTGGAATTACCTATTGCAACAATTTTCAAATCCACTCAATCTGTGTAGTTTCACACTAGCTGCATTTTTAGTTCTAACCATCAGTGATCATTTTCGGGGGGGTTCTGTTTCAGTCCATTTTGTGCTGTTATAACAAAATATCAGAGACTGAGTAATTTATAAGGTGCAGAAATTTATTTTCTCAGAGTTTTGGAGGCTGGGAAGTCCAAGACCAAGGTGCCAGTAGGTTCAGTTGCCTGCAGAGGGCTGCGCTCTCTGGAGCAGAGGAATGTTCTGCCATCATGTGGCGGAAGGCAGAAGGGCAATGAGCCAAATGCCACCTGGAGACTCTCTTATAAGAACCTTAATCCCATTCATGAGGAAGGAGCCCTCATGGCCCAGGCTCAAACACCTCTTAAAGGCCCCACCTCTTAATACTAACACATTGGCAACACCTGAATTTTGGAGCAAACATTCAAACCATAGCAGCTTCCTTGCAAAAAAAATTATATATATATATATGTGTGTGTATGTGTTTATGTACGTATGTAAATATACATACGTAAAAATTTTTACACTTTGTATTTTGTAAAGGCTAGGGATTTCTTTTATTTCCTCTGAATATGAATTAAAACAGTGTTTTTAAATCTTAGTTGCACATTAGCCTGGGGGAAAGAGAGTTTTAAATAATCCCATTGCCTCCCTGGACCAACTATATCAAAATCTCTTGTTAAATCCCCGAAGGTGATTTTAAATGTGTTGCCAAATTTAAGAACCATTGGCCTAAATGTAAAAAATATGGTATTTTTTCCTTCTTGCTGTGCCTCAATTTAATGCTCTCCAAACTTTAAGCTCTTGGGGAACTTGTAAAAGTTCAGATTCATTTGGCAGGACTGGAGGTGGTGCCTGGTAATCTGCATTTGTACCAAGTTCCCAGGTGAGGCCATTGCTTCTGCTCCAATGCCCAAACTTTGCGTAGCAACATCAGAGCTGTTATCCCTGCCAAAGAAAGTGAAAACAAAGCAATATGGAACAAAACAATATGGAACAAAACAAAACAAAACTCAACCCAATTATCAAGTATTTCAGCTGTTGAGATATGGAACATGTCCTTAAAACAAGTTTGTTTTGGATAATACTAGTGGGCTAAAGACAAAGAGGGAAAAAAAGAAATTTTGTGGTCAGGAAATTAGCAAACTCTGTCTCTCTATCACATGGGCTAATTTTTGCCACCTAAATCAGCACTTGCTACAGAATAAAGCTCATTTAATTAGAAGTTTTTTAACCAACTGAAACCCCCCGTCTGGCTTTGGCATCTATGCAGCTGAAGGGGACCATTACTCTAGGAAACGCTTTCTATCTGTGGCACGTCCTTCATTAGGACCACATTGCCACTTAACTCTTGTTCTTTTAGCGTGCCGTCCTGGAGAGACAGATATTTCAGAGGAATTGTACCATGACACTCTTACCATGTGGGCCATTACAAATTGCCTTGCTGTGGTTTAAAAGCAGAGTAATTGAAATGGAGGAAAACGTACAAGCTCTAGCGGTATATTCTCAGTGGGTTTTTACCCTATGGGGTGAGATGCGTTCCAAAGGCAATAAAGATGTTGAGCACAGAGATGGGAGTATGCTGTGGCTGGAATCACACCCACTCACACACACACACACACACACACACACACACACACGCTCACATTCACACCTGTGTCCCTTTCTGGCGGGAGGTGAAAATTGGAATGCTGTCATGAGCGTGTGCAGATGGCTATAACTGAGACATCAGCAGGTCACCGGAGCTAACTGCACCCACAGCCTCATGTCTCTTTCACAAGCTGCAGGACTCGTGCAGTATCACAGGAAGGATGAGAGAGCATTTCTCCGGCGGTCAGAAAGTCATGGGGATACAGAGGACAGTAAAGGAGATGCTTGATGGTTCTCAGAAGCACACAATGAAATAAACAAAGACACTGGAAACAGAGATGGAAGGAGAGTTGTAGCCTTACATATGGGTATGCCAAAACACAAGGAGTCAACAATAAATGTATGAACACAAAGACACTCAAACGTGTGTCCCCGCATTGGTGGAATGTGACTCAAGACTGGACCACAACAAAGGCTGCAGATGCTTTGTTCAAAGGATAGAATGATATGCAGTCAGGTGGGAGAGTCAGACTACATATTCAAAGGCCTAAAAGTTGCATAAATCTATGGACCTGCGATGAAAACCACAATGGACTCGATCAGGATTGAATTAACTGGAAAGGTGGATAATTTGGTGTGATAGGAGCCTACACCACAGGCCAACATCGGCGAGGAAACGGGGAAGGTGTTTTCCAAACAGATAATCATGAGAGACCTTCAGCATAATGGGCTAAGTGAGGGAAGGCTGCTTCTCCTGACTAATGCAGGATAAGGACATCCTGGTTTGCTGAAAATTTGACTAAGGAAAATGAAATGAACTAATCTTAGTTGAATATACACATGCGTGTACCAGGGGTATTGGCAGGGGCCACCTCTTAGTTTTTACAAAACCCTGTGGGACATCCCTGTTTTAGAGTTTAGGCAATGGAGGCTCTTAGAACATAAATAATTTATAACATCAGTCAGTAAGTGACAAGGTCACTTAATAAGGGACAAAGCTGGAAAATAATCCCAAAGTTATTTAAAAGAAAAACTCGAAAACCCAAGGTCTGAAGTGAATTCACCCATACGTACCCACTACTTGATTAGACCAAGAACAGGGCCCTAAACCATGAACAGCTAGATGCCGTCAACTGATGTGCAAAAGGGACCTAGTGTTGGGAGAAACAAAAAAGGAGAAAGAAAATAACAATCTCCTATGTTGCACCAAGTGAAAACAGCTGCCCTTACTGAGGAGTTACTTCTCGTCCAAACTGATATTTTGTGATGAGAATTTGCCTCTAATCCTACAGACCACGCTAGGACTTAGGAAGGACTGATCTGTTTGCACGTGAAGTAACGGAGAATGCAGAGGAAAATTTGCCCTGGTCCCACAGTTGAATATGGCCATGCACCTCCCCTGTGCCACCTGGAGGGTTTCTCTCCTGCCCTCTTCCTGGATCTGCTGTTTGGGCTTCATGAAGACATCCCTGCCGTCTCCAGCGGGACCTCTTTTCCTCCAGAGCACACACACCTTGTTCCCAGGAGGCCACCCCCCAGGGGCCTCACCACTGGGCGAGGTCATTATCTGTCCCCATCGACCCTCACCAGCTCTGCAAGTGGATCCAGATGTGTGTGTTTCTCTGTGGGCAGCCACTGCTTTCCTTTCTCCTTTAGTTGTCCTCTCTGATTTTGCAAAAAAATAAAAAATACAAAAAAATACAAAAACAAAACAAAACAAAAACACAGAAAACAAAAGAAAACCAAAACCAAACCATACCAAAACAACAACAAAAAACAATAGCTTCGAGACCCTGCCCTCACCCATCCTCTGGCAGATCCAGAGACTCAGTCGTAATACTAATGAGATGTATCCCCTTCTTTGCCCAGCAACATGGTGCCGCTCAGAGGAGTCACCAATGAGAAGGTAGATGCCGTGTCTGTGGCAGGTTGGAGGCTAACCCACATCGATGCTATCAAGTGGACAATTCATCCAGCCAGGAGCCACGGACCTCGATGTGCCACCCTGCGCTTGATGGACTCATGAAAGGTCCCTTCCTTTCTGTCAAGCAGCGTTCTGCTTCATTTTTCTTTTTATCAGACTGTAATACTGGGCTGACTCAGAAAGTGGTCTACAATCCTGTTACTGATCCTTCTGCTTCTAGACAAAACATCCGTGCTCGGGTGCCCCCAAATTGAGGCATTGCAGCTGATCAGAATAAAAGAATCCCCAGGGTCCCAAACGTGGAGCAAATAATCTGCTTATAAGCGTAATCCTGCATCAGATGCTTTGACCCGAACTAACCTACGATGCAAGTCCATCTGAGGGCTGTCATCAGAAAGTTTCTTCTGCAGGTGTGAAGAACAGCATGGGATATCATTGTGTTTCCTGAGCTGGTGCAAATTGCTATGGCATGGCTCCATTACTAAACCCAAAAGAAAGAAAGAAAGCAGGGAGAGAATGAAAATGAAATCGGTTAGAAACTTTAGAGGTGTCATCTCATGCAGAGACTCTCTTTGGACTCTTGCTAAGTAAAATGTGAGTAACGAGGACAATAATTTTGTTTGCAATTTTCTTTAGTTCTCCAAAGGCTGAACTGGCTTCTTGATGCCATCTTAAAGGAGGATCTGATGTAGCTGAAGTTTATACCAGAGAGGAAATGAAGTGGAAAGCCTGTAGCGTCTGTCCCAGTGAGCCGTAAGCAAGAGTGGGGAGACAGAGAGAGAGTGTGATGATCAGACGGCAGGATCCTCATTTCCCCCAGTTGTTTTGGGATGGCACTACATAAACACTGAAGTTAATTTGAAAATACCCTGGAAAATTAGCACCTGTCTCTCTCCTCTCTGCTGGGGAGATGACAAGGCTGTCAGAGAAACCAACTCTTGCAAAGGCTCATGGTGTGGCGTGGCTTAGGAGGAGGGGGAGATACTGTCTAGGGGACGTGGCTTGATAGGTTGAGGGCGGGAATTGTGGCTCACCTGACACGTAGTGGATTTGGAACTTTGTGTATACACAGATGTGGAGACATAGAGGCGATGACAAACCTAGAAGTGAATGAGGGCTTGGCAAGGAAGAGAACATTGCCACATGCAAGCTTGGAGACCAGAGATGCGTGGCAGAGATGTTGGCTTCAGGGCAGAATGCCAGCACATCCTCCCAGCAGGAGAGACTGGACAGATCTAACCCCATCCAGGAACCAGCCCACACAGGTCCCTCTGCAGTATAGAAGAGTGGGGATTCATGGCACCCACACCAGCTAAGACTCCCTTCGTCCCAGCACCCTGCGGTGATAATAGGGGGGTGTAGGGAGCAATGGAAAAATGAAAGACTGAGCATGTGCCCAGGAGTCGAGCCATCCAAGAGAATTGATGGCTTGAAAGTTTGTGGTTATCTGTCACTCTTAATGAGGTTGAAAAGATCAGATCTACTTTTAAACACACAAAGAAGTCACATTTTCTTTGCATATCTGAGTATAGAACAAGAACATTTTTTGCTACAGGCCACCAGAGTGGGAGGCATGTTCCTCATTCAACTTTGTGATATTTTATGCAAACTATGAATCCACAAATTGCTTTTCAACAAAGCCCACAGAGTAACATTGTCATTTAGGTAATTTTCAGTGAAAAGTTAAAGAAAATTTAAGGTCTAGTCCTGCACCACTGTCCTAGGGGAAGATGGGTGACTCTGGTACCTGCAGGACTAATTCTTTGTAGGCTGAGGAGAGAGTGGCGAGGCTACTTTCCCCTCATGTCTCTCAGCTAGCTCTGGGCCGCAAGAGTCCCACTCAGTCTGATGATAGAAACGCCACAGCGCTAAGTATCGGAGAGCACACTTAGAGTTGCATTATTAAAAGCATATTTTTGCCAGAGAGTTTTACCAAAATGAAATGTCTTGCTCCTATTGGTCTTAGGAGAGATACAGATTGTTTAAGACCTTAGGATCACAGCGCTCTGGAAATGGAGCCATTCATCTCTGCACATCCTGCTTGCTCACAGATTTCTTTCCTAGGGTGTCCTTTAAAAATGCATACGTCGGATACAAAAATAACCTTTGGCCGAGGTAGACTTCTCCAAGCACTCAGCTTAAGCACTCGATGTTTCGGGGGATGCTTTTCATTTCTCCAATAGTTTAATTGCTAAGGGAATCTGTGCCATCCTCCATGTCATAGTTACAAACAAAAGCCCTTTGTTTTCCTGGATACATCCTGGGAAATGGTCTATTTCAATCCAGAGGAGTAGTCGTAATGGCCATGGGCAATGTTTAAGTTTTAACAATTTTAGATGAACACAAGACTGATGCAGACGCCTTAATATTATTGTTCATTCATCAAAACCCAATTCTTTGGAGGAAATCGGGGTCAAGTTCACAAACTCAATTTGCAAAATTGCCCAGCAGCACCCAGGAGCATTTCCGCTAAGTTGGAAACCTGTAAATCTGAAACTTGGAAACTTTGGGAGAATGAGTAAGGCATTTGCTCTTAATAGAATATGCTTTTTTATGTGTAGAACGAGATTATTTCAGTCATATGCACATGTAAACTTATTAAAGCTTAAGGTAAACCGTCAACCAAATAAACACCACGGGCAAATCTACCTACGTAATATTTGGAGATTTTTTTTTCAAGGATTAGGTCCAAAAGGAATGTGACAAGTATTTTTTATTGCAAGAAAATAACGACGGGATCACATAAAATTTTGAGTATCAAAGTTACGTGTTGTCAGCACATACTGATATGAATAAATGATTGAATAAAAAAATGAATGAGGTGAGGGGAGAGAGAGAGAGAGAGAGAGAATCTCCTGTGCAGAAGAATTTCAATAATTTACATCCTCAAGGAGATGGAATGTAACTCCCCGCAGCTTAAGAGTTGGCTGTGCACAGTAACTTCCAATGAGTACATCATGGAAAGGTCAGAAAATTAATATTACGGTGGAGACACCTGACAAGCACTACCTCATCCTGGTGATGAGAAACATCTTCACCAGTGATAGGTCATGCTGGTAGCATGTGCCTTGGATGTGATGTGATAAAGATGGCATTTCACTTCTGTGATCTTTCTCCCCCAAACCCTATCGCCCGTGTTTGCTCACAAACAAAGCATCAGACAAACTCAAGTGAATAGACATTCTGCAAAATACCTGCCCATCACTTCTCAAAATTGTCAAGATCTGAAAAATAAGGACAGAGGGAAAAACTTGTATAGCCAAGGACATATGGCAACTGAATCTAATGGGGTATCTTGGGTGGAGCATTGGGTAAAAATAGGGAAATCTGGATAAACTGTGGATTTTAGTTAGTAATACTGTACCTACCTTGTTTTACCAAGTGGGACAAATGTACCATACTAGCGTAAGATGTCAACAATAGGGAGAATTGAGTATGGGGTATGTGGGACCTATCTGTACTATCTTTGCAATTTTTCCATAAATCTAAAACTGTTCTAAAATTAAAAGTTTATTGGAAAGATAACAGATTTTAAAAAGTTGAATGTTGTCAACCTGATTTTAAAAAATAACTGCTTCCTGCAAAGAGCAGCTCAAATCTGACGTCCTCCGTTTCACAAAGTCATCCCTCTCCGATCAGATCTCACGCATCCTGTGCTGTCTCCTGTAGGACGGCCCAGAGCTTTTCTTTACCTAAGTGCTGTATTGTTAGCTGTGTTGCCATGGGTAACAGATCCTCTACCTTATGGGATACTACCCCAGTGCATCTCTTACGAATGCTCCTTCTTCACTTGAGTTTCTTCAGGGCTTTGTCGCTTCCTCTGCTTTGGTACTCGATGCTTTCTGCCTTAAATCACACCTTCTCCTGTGGGTAGAGCTCGCTCCCACCTGTTCTGTGAGGCCCAAGAGAGAGATGGTCACTCACCCTACCTGCTTCCACGATGCCTAGGGCAATGCATAACAAGCAGCCCATAGTGGGCACTCCACAAATACTCACTACATGAAAACGCAGAATTAATTGGAGCATCTTCAAACATTTCCAGAAAAGAATGGAAGGTCTGAATCCCCAGAGTTTGCGCATTTCATCTTTGGATTTCCAGCTTTTACTTTCAGGATTCCTTCAGGGAGATGGATAATTGTGAACTCATTTTTCAAGATTTTCAAGGGAGACAGTTCTACAAGCTTTAGCAGGACTCTATTTCAGGATATTAAAACTAAAACACATCAAAAGAAACTTTTCTTCTTCTTTAACCTGATTCATGTCTCAGGGCCACTTGCCTTCCCTCAGCACTGAGAGCAGAGAGGAAGACCATTGCGTTTCTCCACTGCTTTCTTTCTATCAGACCATGATTATCTTAAATCCCTTTTCTAATTAGATGGGGTATTTTTTGGGTGTGTGAATGTGTGTTTGTTTTTTCCTTTCTTTTTGGTGATAGATCTTTTCTGGTCATAAATAATTTGAATTTTCTAAATTTATCAACATCTCTGTGGTCTTTGATGCCTCAGATGCAGATCTGAAAATACCACTACCTGATTTTTGTAACATTTTCAAAATAGAATGTGCTGCTGACCTTAAATTTTTATTGTTTTTAACTGAAAATTTGGTAAATTATTGTTTTAAAAAAATAATTATAACCTTTAGTGATCTCCTTGACCTTATCCATGTCACCTAACCTCCCAAAGCCTTGTATGACTTATCAGTCAAGTGACAGAGCCCCAATATTTGCTGAGTTTAAATGGTGCCACTCAAACAGTTGCCCTCCAGCAGAAAGGCATCATGGTTGTGGATGGAAACACCTACGTATATGGCTTTGACTATATTTCTCCATGCAGGGGAGCCAATCTTAATATTTCCTGGAAACTTTGAGTAAGTGGAGAAAGGGGTGATGCCATATGTCCTCTGAGCCATGCCAGCGCTAAGACAGATAACACAAGAACAAAAGCCTGGAGAACACCTGGAGACTCCCACCACCAGCAAAGATCACCGACTCTGTCTAACATCAGTTCTCTTAAAACCAGATTCTCTAAAGTTTAATTCATTAAAAAAAATAGTTAACCTAAGATCCAAGTCTCTTGGGAGTGTTTTGTCTCTGGAGTGAGGCAGCTATTATAAAACTGGACTCCAGTGTATTTTGATCTTCTGGTGAGGAAGACTGAGGAATAATCACGTGGAACTGGACCCCACCCACCCTCAACATGGCTGTTATTTTAGATAAGCAGTGTCTAAAGTTTTACAATCTGGACATCGGGAAAGGCAGTCTGGAGACTCCATGGTGTGACTGGCTTGTGGGCAAGACCACACCCTTCCACAAGGATGTAGAGCTGCCCCTGAAGGGACATACGGATATATGCACCATCAACCATTCTGAGAAGAAGTTCCTTCTGGATCATGCGTGAAGGCTCAAGAGAAGGGTCTTAGATGAGGCAAGGGAGAACATTTTGAAATATTTTCAGTTGTCTGCAGATGAGGAACTCTTTGCTACTGAGATACAGGCAAGATTATTGGCAGGGAATAGAGCCAGCAAAGTGAACAGCTGAGGGTTGGCATAGTGAGTAGTTATAAAATGCTTTCTGTTATGTAAATTCCTTCAATTATTCCCCAAAACTTCATTCACTTGTTATTAATTATTCAGGCATGGTGTCAGTTGCTCTGTTGAACTTAGAGAGGGTCCAGCCGGTGCCACAGAGTGACAAACAAAGCAACCTTCCCCCCCACTTTGGACACAGTGACAGAAACAGGAGGGTGTAAGGAACAAGTTACATGTCAGTTATTGATACCCTGTTGTTTCAAGTCTTTCATTATTCATAATATTGCAGAAAACATCCTGACAGTCACACCTTTATGCACACACATCCTTGATTCTTTCCTGAAGATGCGTGTGACTTTTCTTGTCAAATGGCACACACGTTTTTGAGGCTTTTGATTCACATGCCCGCAGAGGCACGTGAGAAACGGTGACTAAGAAACCGAAAGAGCTATTCTCCAGTACACCGAGTTAGCGCCTAGGAGCCTCCCAGACACAGCTGCGGGACCCCTAGAGAGAGCCTCACCTCCAGCTGCTGGACTGCAGGGGACCGTCTGTCACAGTGGCGGCGTTAAATAGGAAGTCAGGCTATTGCAGTGTGCAGCACTTTTACCAAGATACACTCTTAGTCATGCCGTCTTCTTAGCAACTCAGTGATTTTTTTAAGTTTATTTTCGTGTACTATCTGATATGTGTATGTATGTGTACGTGAGCTACGACACAGTGATGAAATGAACTTGTGTAAGCCTACTATCCGATCCGTCAGTGACGGCATTACCGCCACTCTCACGTCCTATTGCATCCGCCTGGGTGGTCCTTCCCTGGACCGGCGTCTTCCTCACTCATTCTGGGGATCGCCATCCACATGGAATTCTGTACTTATCATTCATTTGATAGTTCTTAATCATTTTATCAGTTACGTAGGTAAAACTAAACAATCTATTCATTTTCTTGCCCTTGAACTTTGTGTACACATCATATTATATGTGCTCTTCTAAGATTTTTTTTTTTTTTGCATTAGGCCAGTCTTAAAGTCCTCTGTTTTGTTAATATAGTGATAGTTTGTTTGTTTCCATTGCTGTTAAATATTCCACCAAATGCATACGTAATATTTTATTTATGCTATTCCTATTGATGGCCACTTGCATGCTTCTCTATTCTGGCTATTATAAACAACGTTGATTTAAACATTTTTTTCATATCTCCTGCTGCACGTATGCGAGCATTTATGTAAGGTATATTCCTCTTACGAGTGGAATTGCTGAGTTATTGATGTGTGCTATTCAGTGCAAGCTGGAGACAAATTGTTGTTCAAAGCAGCTGTGTCAATTTATACCCAGATTGACCCAATGGCGTAAAAAAGTTTCAATGGATACACATCTTCCCTACCATTCAGGGTTTTTGATCTTCTTAAGGTTTGTCCATCCAGATGGTATGAATGGAGTATCTCTGTAGTCTTGATCAGCATTTATTTTCATTATTCTGAAAGCCTTTTCACATGTTAATGAGACAGTCTTATTTCCCGATCTGTGAAAAGTCTATCATATGTTTTTCCCACTTTTATACTAAATTGTTTGTCTTTTTCTTTTTGATTTTTAAGGAGTACATTATTTATGTCAGATATGTTATTTGTGTCAGATGCAAATTATCAGTTTTGCAAATATCCTCTTTAAGTTTGTGGCTTCCCTCCACCCACACACACACTTTACGGTAACTCTGACAAACAGAAATTCTTAATATTAATGTAGTTAAATTTACGAATCCTTTTATTTATGATTTGTGCTTATTGTATATTTTAAAAACATTTTTCCTATGCAGGGCAAGATTATAGAATTTTTTTTATAAAAGTTTCTTGCAGTTTATTCTCTCACTTTCATGTCTTTAATCTATCAGTAATGAACTTTTTTTAAATTGTGAGAACAATAGCTCAGTCTCTTTGTTGCTTCTGTTGATCCCCGATTGTTACCACACGTTAATTGATGGGGTCATCCTTCCGCTGAGGATCTGCAGTGCTGGCCCTGTGATGTGTCAGTTTTCTGTACACGCATCGCTGTGTTTCTGCATCAATATACTCATTTTGTTCCAATGGTAAATGAGTCCATTTGTGACAAATCAACACTTTTAACAGACCATAAACTGTATTTAATGTTTCCTTAATGTGTTTCTCCATATACGTCTTGCATGTTTTTTAAATGTTATTTACTACTGGATAACATTTATTTTATTATGGTAAATTAAAAATGTATTTTATTTGTTTCTAATAAGTTTAAATGAAATATCACTTTTATATCGATCTTGCGATAGGACAACTTGTTAAATTCTTATATTTGTTCAATAATTGGCCTGTGGATTATTTGGGGGTTCCATGGAGCAATCATTTCACCTGCAAACCACATTTGTCTTTCTTTGCAATCCTTACGCTTTTTATTTGTGCATGAATTTATTTCTTTGTGGCATAGACTATGGCCTTCCATACAGAATAGAATAAAAAAGGCTCTTGTCTTACACTTGATATGAACTGTAGATCTGTAGTAGTTTATTAGGCAAAGATATTTGTTTCTGTTTCTGTTTCACTAGGGGTCTGCCTCATGAATAAGTGTTGAATTAAGTGCTCAATAAATCCACCTAAAAGAGACTTTGATTTTTTTAAAAAATATCAAATTCGTAGCATCTTATTAATTATGCCATAGGTATTGTGCCATTATGCCATTATGCCATAGGTATGCCACATTGTGAATTCATCCCAGTCCCAGTGAAGACTCAAAAAAATTACCCTGAGCCTGGTGCAGTGGCTGCCATCTGTAGTCCCAGCTGCTGGGGAGGCTGAGGCAGGAGGAACACCTCAGCCCAGCACTTTGGGGCCACAGTGAGCTGTGATCATGTCCGTGAATAGCCACTGCTCTGCAGCCTGGGCAACACAGTGAGACTCCGTCTGTACAAAAAAGGAAAAAAGCCTGATAGAAGATACTTTCAAAAAAACTCTAGAAAAGCAATTCGGCAATAAATCCTTATAAAATATGGTGCATTTCATACTTTATCAGGACATACTATTGATGCTTTAATACTGAATTAAGAAAGACTATTTCCACATTACAGTTCATAATACTGAAATTGATTGACTGTTAGTAGTAGGATTAAGATACACCACGCATCACCATTTATGTATCTAATACCTTGAATGCCATTGATAAATATCAGTTGGTAGAATCACTAAATTTCAGAAAAGGGGGTTTTTAAATAAATTTGCTAAAATGTAATGTTAATGTGATGTTCATACAAAGGACATGGCTTTTCTGGAGGTAGCTTGTTCCATAAGGTTAGTTGGAGCCCACGGTGTTGCTGCAGACGGTCACACTGGACACCGTACAGACTAGAACAGTGTGCCTGTTCTGAGCCAGGTGGCCCTCTCTGTATGCAGGTCTGGGACAAAATAGGCTTGAAGTTCAAGGTGAAGACCAGACACAGCCTCAGGTTGAGCCTGCTAGATGTTATCCACTGTACCTTGGGACCACAAGTCTATATTTATTTTCTGGCATTTGCAGTCCTGCTGCAGTGTGCTTTGTGAGCTACCATGACACCTATACAATCGTCTCCATGTGAGAAGCCCACAAGGTGACTTTCAGAAAAGGGCACACGCAGATTCAGATCAGACGGCCAGGCAGCACTTTCCACAATGCCCTCTGCAGCACAGTAACGTGTTAACACTCATGATGAAGGTTGAGGACACCTTCTGACCTTCCGGATGAGAATGTGATTTCCAAACAGCTTTTCAGTCATCACACCCCACAATACTCTAATTAAACAGTCTGCATGTGTCTCATCAGGGACCCATTCAAGTAATCCATTTACTGGATATTTTAATATGTCAATGTTTTGTTCAACTCAAAAATAGCAAGTCTTCTCCATAAAGGCATGAGAATTTTGAATAATAACCCCGATTGTGCAATATATCTCTATACTAATTAGCTACGGGAACTCTGTTTGTAACAGTAAGTTATTTATTTCCAAGAATTGAGTTCATGCTCTTTCCAATCCATGTCATCTTGTTATGAGGAATAGAAGTTTACTATTTAGACAGGGGTAACACACTCCGTCTTCTTGTGCCTTTTTGTGTCCTGAAAGATGTCACATAGCGTGCATTTCAGGGTGAAGGTGCGTGTGACTGTTCCCTTGGGAAAAAGAAGTGTCCATTTATTTTGTGCAGAGAGAGGATGAAATGTACAGTTCATGAACTTTCTTCCCTTTGCCAGCGCAAGGCTCTTGTTTCCTCATAAAATAATGTATTTAAGAAAAGAAGAATTGTATTGAGATGTCATTCTATGGATTTCATGGGGTTCCGAACTTAAAATCTTTGAAAGAACATTGGTACTGTCACATCCTCAGAGTTTTCCTTTAGATTGTGTGGTTTACAAGGAAAGCATCAAGTGCTGGTACCAGTCAGTGGCCTGTTAGGAACCAGGTTGCACATCACCACTTGAGCCCCCACCGCCCTATACGCCATCACCCCCATCCATGGAAAAATTGTCTTCCATAACACTGAGGTAGGAGTCGGGGGCAGTGCAGAGCAGGAGGTGAGCAGCGGGTGAGCGAGTGAAGCTTCATCTGTATTTACAGCCGCTCCCCATCACTTACATCACAGCCTGAGTTCTGCTCCCCTCCCACCCTGCTTGTCTCCAGTTCCATGAAAAAATTATCTTCCATGAAACTGGGCCCTGGTCCCAAAAAGGTTGGGGACTGCCGCTATAGACCGAATACTTGTGTACCCTCAAAATTCCTATGTTGAAATCCTCACCCCTGAGGTGATGGTTTGAGTAGGTGGGGACTTTGGGAGGTGATGAGGTCATGAGGGTGAAGCCTCAAGGATGGGATTAGAGTCCTCATAAAAGGAAACTCAGAGACCTCCCTCGCCCCTTCCACCATGTGAGGACACAGTGAGAAGTCACCACTCTAGTTTTGCAGGGTTCCAAACAAATAAGAGAGACACATGTTCTGTGTTGTCTTGTGTATTTAGATTGTTAGCGTATCTTTGTGTTTGAGATGGGGAGCAGTGTGGAGGTTATTTGTACTAGGATTCGACAACAGGTTTGGGAAAGATAAATCCCATATAGAATAACACGAGCAGGCCTGTAATACTGAGTTGGAATCTCTAAACTGGTATTCAAGAACACCAAAGCCGCAGCTTGACGATTCATTAGGGTGATATCAGTTTTATCAAGACATATAAAGCATATAAGTTTTATCAAGGATACATTGCTCTTACATATTTTTCTGGAAACATTTTTTTAACAATCTTTGGCTAAAAATTGTTGAATTCCACCAGACCCCAAATGATAAAGTTCTCCAATTAACATTTACTTTGCCACCCTCAGAAGTTTGCCTTTTTCTGCTATCACTTCCATGAAACTCTTCTCAAATATCACCAGCCACCACTTAATGACTAGATTCAATGATCTCTTCTCAGTTCTCAACACAGATAATGAAATAAACACGGACAGGTCCATGTTTGGAATGAGGCAAGGAAGCTATAGATACTGTCACTCTAAGTCCTAATTAGAAGGGCTGGTATAACTTTTCTCAAATAATTGCCTCTGATCATCAAATTCATTGTTTAAAATTACACATAAGTCTCAGTTCTTTACTCAGCAGCCAAGTATTGATTACCCATTCTGTATGCTAGACTTTGTGCCTGGCCCTACAGAAACAAAAATTCCTCTTGTTCTCTCACACATAAATAATTGATATGGAAATCTCTCTTACTTATTCAGCCTTCATAGAAAGGTATTTGGTAGGGTACTATGTCCAGTTTTACAATTATACTAAAAGTTTTAAGATCATTAACCATTCACATCCACCATGTTCAGAAGCCATGGTGAACACTTTGATTTAAATGTCATGATTTTGAAAATCTCCAAATTGTGTGTTCAACGTTGCTTTAGCAAAAGGCATTTTAGAGTTATATTTTAACATACATATCCAAATTATCCAATATGTTAACTGCACACACTTTCAATTAACTTGCCACTTAAAATGAGAATATGATATGAAATAAATGAAAGCTTATTATTTTAGTATTCATTTTTCAGTGTGACTATAACTCTGGCATTTAGACCCAGGTAACAGACAATTAAAGACCAAAACATCGTGACTACCACATGCATTTAAACTTTAAAATTAACTCACAGAAAGTAGCTTCCAATGATGATTACATCATCTGTAAATGACTGTAATCCAACTTCATAAATATTGATGAGCTTGCCAAGTTTGAAATCATTGCTGCTGTTGAATTTTACTACATTCCATTTGCATTTCCAAAATTAAGATTCTTCTTTGGAACTTGGGAAAGTTGCATTATTAAAATGCCCCAAAAGAGGCCATTCGCAATAATCTAGGTGATAAGAAAGAGTAGACTTGTGCACAGGATTCTCTTATATGCGTTTAGCTTGGTCTGTCTCTCAAGTACACCTGAAAAATGTGTCTTTTGACAGAGCCTGCAGACACAGGCTGAGACAATTATTTCCTGTGAGCACACCTTCAGCCATCAAAATGAACTTTTGGTTATATTAAAATAGCAATCTACTGCTCACATGTATCAGAACTTCCCCCAAGGAAGTTTGTACTGAGAGGTGATTCGGGCACAAGTTCCAGGACAGTAAAGAGTGTGGACCTTAATCCATGCGGCTGTTGACTCAACGCAATGCTGTTTTCATAGGGGGAAAAGCTATGGGCAGAAGGTCACCTTCTTCTCACTTCACTTTGAAAACACTTATTCTGGGGCTGTAAAGGGTTTTGCTTGGCCGATTTGTGCTGAGAAGAGACTGGCTTTTCGTTTGTTGCACATGAGATGGGACTTGTGATGGAGACTGCTCTTTGTTTATGGCTGTTGGAGAGCTGTCATTCAAGTGTTGCTGAAGGTTTTTTGGCTTTCGACGTAACAAAGTGCCACTAGATAGTGATTTTAGTTCTGTAGACATTAGACAACTATCATGTATTGTCATTCTTTCCAAGAAGAGTCATTCTAGAGAGAGGGAGAGTGTAACTGGACACTTTTTTTGGTAAATTTAATAAAAAGGCTCAGGGATCTCTAATGTTGTCTTTTGGTAGATTGCTCATACATATCCATTTGTGTGTACAGATATGTCATGGATTTTTGTAGCCCTAAAAGAAAAGAGCTTCAGATTCAAATCACCTCTCTTTGATTTTGGATGGACTCAAACAAAAACCGTCTGAGCTGGAAGAGTCCAGCTGAGTAGATGTCCATGGGTCCAGCTGCTGCAGGCCTGCGACCACCAGCCCTCTGACCCAGACTTACACTGGAAAGAGTGAATGGTGAGTGACTGCGAAGAATTTTATCCATCACAACATCAACAAATGTCACACAAGGCACTCAAGGCAGTTTGAGCCAAATGTTTAATATTAGGAGAAAGAATGTGATACTTGACAACCAGTAGTAACAAGCAGGACCCGGGGTCCAAATATGTCCGGGTTTAGGAGAATACCACTTGATTGTGTAAGCCCCCTTAATAATTTTGGACATAGCCTGGAGTGGATTCCTGAGTGGGAAACTGGTAGAGTGGACCTCCTGTTGACCCACAGGCGGAGCTCCAGTTGGACTCTGGGACATCAACGTATAGATAGCAGACACTGCTGTTGCAAAACCCGTATTCACACCATCCTCGAAGGGCACCCCAATAAGCATTTGCTGACCCCAAGAAGGAGCAGACCAGAAGCACTGGGCAATTATTTTGCTAGTGAACCTCAACTAGTGAGGGCTGCAGGTGGTGTAGCCTATCTCAGCTTCATGGCTCCTCCATTGGACAATTTCGAGGCATGTTCTACAGTCTCTTGGGGGACTGGACCCCTGTCCCCTGCAAGGGTACCCACTTCCGAACATACCCTGTGTGGGCTTTTCTCCCTTCCCTGTCTCACTTCTCCAAGTTCTCCTTGGGGAGAATCAACTCCCAAGTAAATGATGTATTAATATATCCTCAGTCTTGTGTCAGAGGTGGAAGGAGGGATGCATTTGTGGAAATTAAAACTAAGACAGTGTGTCCTCAATGGAAAGTCAAGACCCTCTGGATTAAGTGAACCAGGTGAAGACATTGGCACATGCTAACCTACAAATTAACACCCAGCTAACAAATGCATTTGATTAATTGAGACCCAGGTAACTGTCCATTAAACTACACAATTCTAACACAAATCAATGGAATCACATCACTTTGGCCCTGAATTTTGTGAGTATGCAGAATCCTGGTTCAAGTTTCTGCATTATTGTTTAAGACACACACACAGACACACACATACACACACAACATCCACTGCTTTGCTCCATGGAGCTGCAACTGTGTTATCTACCTTCAGGTGCCAAGTATCTGTTGATGAAAGAGTGGACTGTAAACTTCTAGTTGAAATATTAATTATTTCATGTTCCAACTCTATGAACCAAGCAAAGGAGACCAATTTTCTATCTGGGTTTCAAAGAAACTACTTTGGACCACAGTTCCTACAAGTTGACCATGCTTATGTACTTTACTAAGAAAGCACTCAAAATCCCCCCTGATTCAGCTTTCCTGAGTGCATCTAGCCCTTCCCAGAATTAGGGGACATGCTCATGGCAGCTCTTAGCCTCTGCGAGCCAGTTAGTGGGATTGAGGGACGGATGCCTCACTGCTCCAACCCTGAACCCCATGAGGGGCTAGACAGCCAAAGTTTAGGGTTTTCCTTGGGTCCTAAGCTGAATTCTTGCTAAGATGAGATTTAAAAATACAAAAACAAGTATGGCACAAAAAAGAACATGCATATTGAGAGAATAGGGGGAAATCCATTTTCCGGACTCAATTTCCTGCAAAGTCTAGCAAGAGACCATTCTAAATATGACATGGCCCCAGAAGTAGATTGAGGAAAACCCTTCTATGGCTGTAGGTATTTAAAGAACATGGTCCATGTAGCAGTGAGGGCTTGTCAGGAACAAGTGACACACTCAAATTGGGCCACTGTGCTACAAAGTCAGGCTACGAGTCTGGATTTTAACATCGAACTGAACTTCCCCTACTTATTTATTATTTATGTATTTTAAATAGAAAAATAAAAATTGCGTATATTTATGGAGTGCAACCTGATGTTTTGATGTATGTTATATACATTGTGGAATGGCTAAATCAAGCCATGTGATGCATTACATCACATACGCATAATGGCCGCATTAATTTGCATTCCTACCAGTGGTATACAAGGGTTCCCTTTTCTTCACATCCACACCAACACTTGTTATCTCTTGACTATTTTTTTTAAAAAAAGTTCACATTATGTTTTTAATTGCTTCTTTGTAGTTGTGACTTGCAAAGCCCCTCATACACAAGAGGCAGTCAATGAATAGACAGTTTCAATGCAATAAAAGAATGCATTGAGTATGTGTGTGTGTGTGTGTGTGTGTGCGCGCGTGTGCGCGCGCCTGTGTATGTTTTATTCTACTTGGTAACTTTCCACCAATCCCTGATGACTCCATTGTATACACAGTAACTTGGGGAGGGAAAAATACAAGTTCTCCAACACTGGCTTTTTTTTTTTTTTTTTTTTTGAGACAGAATCTCACTCTTTTGCCCGGGCTAGAGTGAGTGCCGAGGCGTCATCCTAGCTCACAGCAACCTCAAACCCCTGGGCTCAAGCGATCCTACTGCCTCAGCCTCCCGAGTAGCTGGGAATACAGGCATGCGCCACCATGCCTGGCTAATATTTTCTATGTATTTTTAGTTGTCTGATTAATTTCTTTCTATTTTTAGTAGAGACGGGGTCTCGCTCTTGCTCAGGTTGGTTTTGAACTCCTGAGCTCAAACAATCCGCCCACCTCGGCCTCCCAGAGAGCTAGGATTACAGGCGTGAGCCACCATGCCCGGCCGACACTGGCTTTTAATGTTTAACAGAACTCATGCAGGTGTCTTTTGAATTTAGAAATATAGATCAAAAGAAGAAAAGCTGAAAGAAATACAAAGCACAAAGGGTGTTCCTTTTTTAATTTCAGAATATTATGGGAGTATAAACATTTTGGTTATATAAATTACTTTTGTACTGTTTGAGTCAAAGTTTTTCCATCCCCCAGATAGTGTGCATTGTACCCATTAGGTGTGAATTTACCCATTCCCTTCTCTCCTCTCCCACCTGCGTGATTTCTGATGAATGTTATTTCCATATATGCACATAGGTGTTGATCGATTAGCTCCAATTTAATGGCGAGTACATGTAATGTTTGTTTTTCCATACTTGTGATACTTCATTTAGAAGAATGGGCTCCAGCTCCATCAAGGGTAATACAAGAGGTATTAGTTCGCCATGCTTTTGGCTGAGTAGAACTCTATGGTATACATATACCACATTTTATTAATCCACTCATGGACTGATGGGCACTGGGATTGTTTCCACATCTTTGCAGTTTTGAATTGTGTTGCTAAAAACATTCAAGTGCAGATGTCTTTTTTATAGAATGTTTTTTTTTTCCTTTGGGTGAATACCCAGTAGGGGGAATGCTGGATCAAATGGTAGTCTTACTTTGAGTTTTTTGAGATTATCTCCATACTACTTCCCACAGAAGTTGTATTAATACTAGTTTGCAGTCCCACCAGCAGTGTATGGCTGTTCCTATCTCACCTCATCTATGCCAACTTTTGTTGTTTGGGACTTTTTGGTAAAAGCCATTCTCACTGAAGTTAAGTACTATCTCATTGTGGTTTTTATTTGCATTTCCCTGATGATTAGAGATGTTGAGCATTTTTTCATATGTTTGTTGGCCATTTGTCTTCTTTTGGAAAGTTTCTGTTCAGGTCCTTTCCCCATTTTTTAGTGGGGTTGTTTGATTTTTTTTCTTGCTGATTTCCTGAGCTCTATATAGATTCTAGTTATCAGCCCTTTATTGGATGTGTAACATGCAAATGTTTTCTTCTGTTCTGTAAGTTGTCTCTTCACTCTAATTGTTTTCTTGGCTGTGTAGAAGCTTTTTAATTTGATCAGGTCCCATTTATTTATTTCTGTTGTTGCTGTGATTGCTTTGGGAGTCTCACAAAGGGTATTCTTAAGTGGCTCCTTTTTAGTAGATGGTCATAAGTCTTAAGACCGGTTTGAATTGTTTTAAGCTGCCTTACTTGCCTTAGTACCCTTTCGATAACCGTAATACTAAAGTCTCCGCCTAACAGGAAGTACTGTGCGTGCTGAACCTGTATCATATGTAAATATACAATGCTGCAGAACGAGAGCTGTTTCGCTTGCCAGAAAGAAATTTAAGGCTCCACAAAGAGGCAGGCAGTGCAGATTTTACTCTGCGAAGAGTGGGTGCCTGGAGAATTCCTGTCTTGATTAGGAATGAGAGCCCTGTATAAGTAACCTCTAGTAAACTCATCTAACTCCCCACGTTGGACTGATCTGAGTCATTTCTTTGGCCTTTCGGCACTGTCTCTCGGTTTGGAGGATTCTCCCAAAACACTTGGTCCTAGTGATATAACACAAATGAACGTACCTCATTTTCCTAACAACCATAATAGCAACCACAACAACACACAGACAATAATGAACATGTGCTTTTGTACTTTATTTAATTGGGGGGCACTATGTAGGAGGCATTGCCATGTAGAGATCTACATGTAACGAATGCAGTTTGGAAATTTATGCATTTATTTTGAAAATATCAATATTATCTTATCACCATGTTTTACTCCAGTTTTAACCTATACAAATCCCATAAACAATAACACATGGTATCCTATGCAATGTCCCCTTTGACACTGAATTTTTACTACATAAAGTAAAATTAACGATTGATGACCATAAAGGTTTATGAGTGATAATGATTTAAAAATAGATACCCAATGCTTTTGTGAAAAGAAGTTTGATGATGATAAACTGAGAAATTTGGATCTTAAACTCAAGCATTTTTGTATTGTCATTACTAACACATAGCTGGTACATGACAATACTACTTTATTCATTTGTACTTTTTTATTTGGTTTTTATTAAAAATTTTCCTTATTTAAAAATCTCTAAATTTTTCATGGCTGCTTGAATTTCCACAGCTTGCTGGAAAAAATGCAAATATCTTCATAGTAAATTTTACTGACCACTCTGATGATGCTATATGTTGCTGTTGGTATTTGAAACTGGCTAAAACAATATTCAGGGTCCTCTGGTAGATGTACAAGTATTTGGATACGGCATATCTGACTTGAAATTCCTCCAAGTTAGTTTAATGACTCAGGGGCACTTCATTAAAATGAATTTCTTATCTGGGGGCAGTCCCATAACATAGACTCCAAGATATAAAGTAATAAACTTTAGTGAAGTTCATTATCTTTCAACTCTATCTATTAAAAAATAGCTGACTTAAAACCGATTTTATCAATTATTTATCATTCTTTGGATACTGTGAGATTGCTTAATTCCCAAGCTCTCAAATAGGATTGTAAAAATTGTTTGTTTCTTCCGGATAGTTTTTTTTTTCCCATCCAAATGTCTTCTTATAACAATCAATTTTATATAGAAGAGATGGTGACTTAAGTGATTTTTAAAATGAAGTATTGGATCATTTTTACCACCTTTTATGACCAAGAATCCTCAGTTAATGCTTAATAACTTTTATTGTCAAGATATCCTTTTTAATCTCTGACCTAACCTTCCCTTGTTGGCATTTAAGTCCATTTATTCTTGTTCCATGAAGATTAAGAAAAGTTGGCCAGAGTTTGCATCACAATAACCCTTCACTTACTTGATGACAGCTACTGAATCATCCTTCAGAGCAAATGTCTCCAACCTCCTTTCCCATTCCTCATTCGCTCTCTTACTCACATGTGTTATTCCAGATGCAGCAAGAGGATAAAAGCAGGGGGTGAATTGGCTCTAAACGTCTCTTGCCAGGGCCTCCAGGTTTAGACTCCTCCTCCCTGCTTCTCTGGAAATGGCACCTTAGAAAAGTGGATCCCAGTGGCCACACCCAAATGCGTGCACGCTTGCTCCCTTGGTTATAGCTGACAGAGCCAAGGGCGCACAGCTAATTTGGGCTGGACTGTTGGGCCACCATCAAATTCTTACCAGAAATTGAAATTAGTGATTGAGATACAGAACCTGGGATTTTTGGAGGCTGTGTCCATGGCCACTTTCCAGGAGACGTTCAGTCTTCTTCAGCTGAGGTCTCTGGAGCTCTCCTTATTCTTGAGCTTCTGTTGTTTTGGGGTTTTTAAATGTTTCTATCTCTTTTGGATATTTAGTGAAAAACATAATAATCCTTCTAGTAAATTCGCACTTGGGCCTCAGGTAGCAGAAAGTGATGTCTACTTTTTGAAGCCAAATGTGTTTTAAGGCATGTTTTAATGACCTACCTAAAGAAAAGCATACACATACACACAAAACAAAAAAACACAAAAGCTCAGCCTGGGGATCCCATGGAGAGATTAGGCGACCATACGAATGTCTCACATTCCACGTCTCTCCCATATTCTGGATTAAGAGATGAGGCTATTCAATATCATTTTATGTAATATGAACGTCAGAAGTGGTACAGATCACAGTTTAGTTAAGTTACTTGTTTGCCCATTTCTCTCCCATTTCCTGTGAGGTTTCTGAGGGAACCAATAGGGCTTACAAACTTGTTTCATAGCACCCTCCAGTGAGATGGGCACGTGGTTTGTTTTCAGCACATGATTATTTAACGAAAGCTTTTACCAGGAAAAATAAATGAGCCCCTTGCTAGATCCATCTAGGATATCCAGTCCTTTACAAAGAAAAGAAAATTCCAGGTACTTTGACTGAAACTTTATAACTTAGAGAATAACCTAACAATACTCGTCAAATGTTGAATTTGGGGTGGAAACCAAGCAGAAGAAGTAGCAGAGCTGTTGTGGCAGCTTTGTCTGCTCACAAAGTTGGGCAAGGAATGAGTTCACGGAGCAAGTCAGCTCCTCAGTCTCCGTAATTTCTTGCAAGCCTTTAGCAGCTTCAGCAAAGTCAGCTTGTTCTCCCTGAGGAGAAAAGAGCCAGTCAACTGCAGAGAAGTAAGAAAAAACTCCGACCTTTGTCCTTAACAAAACCAAAATAGGTTCGCCTTCAGGGCCATTCCAAAGACCTTGAATGACTAGATGAATCATTCCGGCTCTCGGAACATTTTCCGATCTTCTTTAGGGTATCTGGTCTTCCTTTAAAAAGGAGGTGTGTTTGGGGAGGTTGAGATGGAACTTTTTTGAAAGTAATAACCTTGAAAAAGGTCTCCATGAGAGAGCACTTGCATGCATATGTTGTAACTGAGTTGTAATCAGACTAGTCGTCAATAACACAAAGATATTAGAATGTTCACTGCTTTGAATACGAGCAGAAAGTAAAGATAGAGAAGGACCAGCTTCTGTTGCTAGGGGAGGGTCACCTGCAAAGAGGAGAAGGTAAGTAACAGGAGCTTTGGAAACCGTGGAAGGAGCCTTGCAGGTGTCAACTATGTGGTGATGAATGGGATTGTGCAACTAAGGGACACTTTCACCAAGCGCTGCCCTTAGGTCGAGGTGCATGTAGGTACAGGTATCTGTCCCGTATCATTGGCAAAGAAAACAGTTTTTCGAACAGCTGATTCTTATTCATACCTTTATTCCCAGAGGATGGTTAATTGTATTCTCTTTGTACTCAAAGGGGATAATGTTTAGGAATTGATTTTATCACAGAAGGGTCGCAATTTGTAAATTTTTGCTGATGAAGACATAATTCAGAGAAATGAGTTAGCAGAGAATGAGGAGGATGTCAGAGTATGCTCCCAGGGGGGCATCGATATTTAAAAAATAAAAGTTATTCAACATAATTATTTCTAATATGGAAAAATATTCACTGAAAAGAAAGAGTGCAAGAATAAAATATATTTTATTTCTGCATCTTTGGCAAGCTAAGGATGGAATAAAAAAACAAGAGAGTGAAAAATAGAAAATCATAGTGTGGAAGAAAATGATGATGGAACACATAGAAGAATCAAGACGAGGAAAAAGATGCAGAATGGGGACCCACTCAGACGTAACAACGGCAGACGGGCAGCACCCGTAGACAGTCACAGCCACTGAGAGAAAGATGTCCAAACGTAGGGAAAGACAGTCATCGTCAGAGCAACCTCTGGGGAAGGAAACTTCAGGGATACATGGGCACGAGCATTGCTTAACCGAATCAGGGTTAATGAGTATGCTGGGGGCAGATAATACAGCCTGGAGGTTCTGAGTTTCAGCTGTGAGGCCAAATAGACCTTAGTTCAAATCCCAGCTGGGCACCCTGGCTGGGAATTAGGTGACATTCAGCAAGTTTCACTGGACCTGCTTAAATCTCAGTATCCTCATATATAAGATGTACCTTGAAAAAGCATGTATTTATAGGACGTTGTGGATTAAGAGAAATAATGAATGTGGAGCCCTCAGTCTCCTGGCAGACACCACCCTAACACAGAGACGGAGTCTCAAGGGCTTGCAGTACGACTCGAGAGAGCAGAAGGGGTGAGGTTTTGGTGGACGATAAAGCGAACACACCTTTGAAAGGGAAGCTTCTGTCAGCTCGAAACTTTGACAGCCAGGCAGGAGACATCCAGGCGTTGCCAGATCTTCACATGTTTTTCAAGAGAAGATGCCACACAATCTGACCATTAACATTTTTAAATGTTTACAACTGATTAGGTTTTTAAAAACATTTTGCAGGCTAACACAATCAGAAGCAGTGGACATCTGTCTGAGCACCAGCTGGTGACCTCTGTATTGAAAAATATTTTCTCTTATAATCACTGTTATCATGCAAGCCCACTATGATTATCAATATATTTATGATTATTTAGCTTGATTTCGAGTGTGAGTCACTATCATAAGTGCTATAGAAATTATGAGAGGATATATATACCATCACATAAACTTTAATCTAGAAAATAAGTTAATATACACAAGTATGTACAATTAAACGCTCTGCAAGGCACACGTATATATAAATTATTATGACAGAAAAAGATTTCTTTTTCATTTTAAATGCAACCCTGGTATGTGTTTTCTAAAAGGCGGCTCCTTCACGGCAGTCCCATTTGAAATGGATTGCACATTAAATTGGGTAACGCCTCTAGAGAGCTTGATGTATGTTAGTTATTTATCAATGTCATTATCGCCACCGTTATTTTACATGTAATCAGATAGCTAACGTATTTGTGTACCACAAGACTTGAAACCTGCTTTAAATATTTCACATTTCCTCAAGGTTAATGAGCTCGACACCGGATATGCTAATTAGAAATTGGCAGGCATTTGAACAAAGGAACAAAGATATTATGTCCAAAGAAGTGTGTTGCAACCAGGAAACAAAGGAAGGATTTCATCGACAGGGCAATTGTTAAGTGACTTCTCTACAATGTGGTGCAGTTGTTAAAAAGAGTAAGTTCATAATAGTTGCTAATTATGTGGCATTTGTTACGTGGGTAACATTCTTGTACTTTCTTACAGAGTTTGACTTGTACATAATCCTTATACGTACCTTGTTAGGGTAGTGATATTTTTGGGCCTTTTCACAAAAGGGGAAACTGAGACCTGGGAAAGTGAAGTAATTTACCCAAAGTTTCACCAGCAGGAAGTAGAGGAAGAAGATCTGAACTCAAACAGCCAACTTTCAGGATCGATGGTCCTGGACACGATCACAAACTAGTTTTCTGGAACTTTTTATGCTGGTACGTTATCTGACTCCTGAAACAGGAGTGTTACGGCAAGTGTCAGTGACCAGTCCCAGGGGAATAACCGAGCGGCACGCAGAGAGTTGGAGAGTCAGAGAGTTTTATTGCCGGCGGCCCAGATTGAGGTCAAGCGTCCCAGAATCTGAGCACCTCTTTCGGGTTTTTGTCAGGTTTTATACTTTTTCTGGGGAATTACTTTTAACAAATCACACACAGGTACAAATGATTAACCAATTAGCAGAAAGACTTAAAAGTTATCCAATAAACAATAATTCTTATAGGCTTATAACAAACATC
>CAUYSK010116854.1:0-55128 GCA_963575035.1 Avahi laniger | reverse complement strand
TTGCTGCACGGGATGCTGAGAAATAAAGTTGGGCGGCCATGTTACCAGCCAAAACTCAGCTTCTCCTAAGGCCTTCACAATGTATTCTGCATTGGCTTCCCTATGAGCTCTTTATTCCTGAGCACTGTATGCTTAATTAATGTCACAGCCTCCTCCCTAGGTCTTCTAGCACTCTCCACTAGAAAGCTGGGTCTTGTTTCCTTAAATGTCCCACTGCTGGCTAAGGGTCTTCCTAAAAATAAAGCCAGGACCTAAAACCACAATATTACTGCCCACCTGAATTTTACTACTCCCTGGTTTTGCACTCCTACTTCCTATCAGATAAAACTAACTTAGGTATTAAAGCCAGCTGGAAGCAAGCTTACTATGCCTTTTGGATTTGCCATATTAGACTGTTGACTATCCATCTATTGGGACTCAGTGGGCTTAAAGTGAGGCAAAAAAGGAGACTTTGGTCTGGCAAATCCACTAATCTTATTACTGGCTTCTTTTCCCCTAGCAGTCTCTGTCTTTAAGGTCTCAGAATGATTTTTTAATTACACCTTCCTGGGTAATAGATACAGCAAACAGGAAAGATTCAGGAAAGAAGGGTTAGGGGTTCCTTGAGAAGGAACTGATCAAGGAACTAGGACTGAGTTTGGCTTGATACTAAGTTCCATGACAGAAGGAACAATGTCTATCTTGTACATCAAATATTTCCAATGCCTAGAACAGACTTTAGCACCTAGTAGGAGACAATTTGCTTTTAATTTGCCAATTAGATGAATGAGGTACTAAGCAGGGATGTGACTACAAAGAAGGGAGAAGCCTAGTTATGAAAACCAAGGCCGTAAATACACCAAATATACACTACCTGCCAACATCTCCTTAGAATCTACCTACACCGCCAAGTCTTGCCCCACATCTAGGACAAGCAGCAGGATCAGCTATGTAATTTACAGCAGCAGTTCCCAAGCTGTTTGGCACCAGGGACTGGTTTTATGGAAGGCAATTTTTCCATGGGTGGGAGGAGGGGGATAGCGAGTGATGGGAAGCAGCTGTAAATACAGATGAAGCTTCACTCCTCCACCACTCACCTCCTGCTGTGTTGCTGCACACTACCAGTCCACAGATTTACAGGGCCCTGTGCAAAGTGAAAATGTAGTGTCTGTTGTTCAAAAACTAAGAATTTCATGACAGAAACAGTGGAATATTAAATCAAGTGTGCAGATCCCTTCTGAATCCAGGACCCTGTGCAATTGCACAGCTCACATGCCCGTGAAGCCTGACCTGCCCAGCAGCCCTGTTTACGCAGTGAACCCTGTTCTCCAGACTCAGCTGACCCAAGGCAGGTCAATTAGATTCTCTATGGAGAACTGGATCTAAGAGACAGAAATTTAGTTAGGGATGGGCACTGAGCTCTAAGCTAATGTGGCCTTAAAATTGGTGGCCATTTTCAACCATGCGCATGTAGTTCCATAAGCAGAAAAAGCCAGTTTTAAGGAAAGTTGGAGAATTTAGCAGCATTATGTGAGAACATCAAGGATCAAGATACCACATGAACTCAGAGAGAATGAGGTGGAGAAGCTGTCTGATGAGTTCTCAGGTCGCTGATTGTATAGACTACTTTTCTGTTCTCTTGAGGCCTAGCTGTTCTTCTAGCAATTCCCTGTGCCCTTCTGATCAACTCATGACTTTAATTAATTGGAGTAATGGTTATGGTGGGTGTTTATTTTGTTTTATATTTTCTTCTTTCAATCAAAAAAATCCCTGACAAAGCTAGGCAGATATAATAAACCAACATTATAGCATCCTTAAGGATTGGGATGCAATTTCTCAATCTTTTCTGCCTGTCTGCCTGTGGTAGAAACCTTAACAAGGCTGGGAACACCCGGGGTGGAAGTCAAATGGCCCAGGTAGAGGGGAGAAGAGGGCTACAGACTGTGAGAGAAAAATGATTCAGGAGAAGTCCCGTAGCTGCTGTAATGTGGACTAGTAGCTGGTCAGTTAATCAAAAGAGGAGATGAGATAGAGAATTATAAAAAATAGGACATGTTAAATATTTTATGAATTTAAAACACTTGAATAGATACTTGCTCACCAAATTTTACAATGTAAGGCCAAGGCCTTTTTTTCTTTAGTACATTAAATAGAGTTCAGAATAATTTTTCTTCCATCTCCTACTCATATTGCCGTATCTATGATTTCCTGTTCTGATTTCTCTAAATTGTGCTGAGAATTTAAAGATTCTTGCAAAATGAAATGGACATAAATTTTCCCCAGATTTTTATATTTATTAATCTTTTATCTTTGTCTCATCAGTAACCAATTTTGACAGCCATTTTTAATGACTTATTGAGTCTTTTCAACCATATAACTTACTTTTTTTTTAGAAATAACTCATATACAGTTAAACTTGCCAATTTTAAGTGGACAACTCAATGAATTTTGACAAATGCCTATATCTGTTTAACCACTGCTACAATCCAGGTATAGAACATTTCTATTACTCGCAAAATTTCCCTTATACCTTTTTATAGTCAATTCCCTCCCCCATCACCCAGCCCTCAGAAATCACTGATTTGCTTTCTATCACTCTAGTTTTGTCTTTTCTAAAATTTCATATAAATGAAATCATATAGTGTAGTCGTTTATGCCTACTTTTTTCACTTAGCGTAATGCTTTTGAGATTTATCTATGTTGTTACATGTATCAGTAATTCATTCCCTTTTTATTAGTGTGGTATTCCAGTGTATGAATTTAGAACAATTCTTTTATACATCCACTTGTTGGTGAACATTTGGATTGTTTTTAGTTTTTGGCTACTATAAACAAAGCTGCTATAAATAGTTATGGGTAAATCTTTATATGGACATATACCTTCATATTCTTAAAAGTAAAGTGGCTAGGTTGTATGACAAGTATGTTTTTAACCTTTTAAGAACAATGTTGGTTGTGCCATTTTGCATTCCCACCAGCAAGAGTTTCTGTTGCTCTGTATCCTCACCATTTCTTGCTAATGGTTTATTTTACTGGAGAATAATGTTTAGAAACCAAGATTTGGACACTGGGTGTACTCAGTGTTATTGGAGCATCATTGTCTTTAAGACTTCTTAGCAGAAAGAGTTGAGTAATTAGGTATACTAACTCATTTATATTCACAGATCTGTAATTGTTTCTGTATCTATCCATTTGTATATCTATTAAGCTAATACCAACTGATATTTCCAACTCTCATTCAGTACCACAGTGCTCATTCTAGCCTTCTCTTCTTGCTCATTTGTAACTTCCCTCTTCAACAGTGAGAAACTTGGCTTTTACCTTCCACCTACCATTTACTAATTTGTTCAACCTTTTTGATCATTTTTAAAAAATTGGGTTGTTTATCTATTATTATTGAGTTTTATGAGTTCTTTATTCTTTATTATTGTGAATATACCTTTTATCAGGCACGTGTGCTGCAAATATTTTCTCTCAATTCACATATTGCTTTTTCATTTTCTTTCAAAAATCACAAGTTTTTCACTTTAATGAAGTCCAATTTATTTATTTTTTTCTTTTATACTTTGTGCTTTTTCTGTCCCATCTATGAAATTTTACCTTAACCCACGGTCTCAAAGATTGTCTCCTATATTTTCAGCTGGATATTTTAGTTTTAGCTCTTATGTTTGGGTCTATAATTCATTTTGAGTTAATTTTTGTCTACTTGATTTTCACAAAACAACAACTTTTATTTTTGCATTTATATTTCTTTGGTTATATAATTCAAAGTGCATTATTATAAGTATGATAGCTTGGGGAAGCACAACTGCTAGACTGGCAGAGCAGACATGTAGAGTACAAGAGAGAACAGCCTCCCCAGCCTTCAGTCTTCAGCCTGGTGGGCTTTAATGAGTAAGTTTACTGAGAGAGTGAAGAGTTTGGTTAATCTCATGTGTAGGTGAACAGAACGTGGATTAAAAAAACATCTACCAGATATAGAACAAGTGAGTTGATAGATCAATTATATGCTTGCCAAACTAGTCCCAAATTATATCTTTATTTTTGAATGTCATTATTTCAGAAAAACTGACAAACTAGAACAATGGTTTATAGACTGTTCTTCAGAGTTCTGTAATTTCATGGCAGTTACCTATAGGAGAAGAATAACCCCCATAGATTCTTAGCTGGAATGGACCCCTGTTACAAAAGACAGATTAATAAGAGAACAGAAGTTTATAAACATATATATTTCACATATATATAGGAGACACCCAGAGAATGAGTAGTTCTCACAGAGGTGGCTTTGAATTCCAGTATATAGCATCTTCAATAAAGAAAAGTAAATTTTCAGAGAAATGACAAGACAAAGAAAAAGGACTTTGAGTCTCTAGGTGCTACAACTTATAGAATAAGAAACATGTAAATAGCAGATAAAGGCTAGTTAGTAAAGCTTATAAATGTGGATTCCTCTGGTACCATATCCAGGATGATAAAGGGTCTAAAGTTGTCTTCAGCCAGTGGTGGCCCACATCTGTAATCTCAGCGTTTTGGGAGGCTGAGTTGGGATGATCACTTGAGACCAGGAGTTCAAGACCAGACTGAACAGCTTAGCAATAATTTGTCAACTAAAAATTTTTTTAAAAAAAATTAGCCAGGCATGGCAGTGTGTACCCATAGCTGCAACTAGTAGGGATACCAAGGTTGGGAATATCGCTTGAGCCAAGGCTGCAGTCAACTATGATGGTGTCACTACACTCTAGCGTGGGCAACAGAGCAAAGGCCTGTCTCTAAAAAGTAATAAATAAATAAATAAAGTTGTCTTCAACGGTTTACCTTTGTTCTCCCTGACAGAAGGGGTGGGCAGACAGAATACCGTTTGTCTTTGTAAATCTATGTCCTGCTTTTAGACAAATAGAGGGAAGGCAGAGAGCTTTCTTGTATCTGCTTTTTCTTAATTGTCTTCAGTTCAACAGTCCTTCATATTTTGGGGCGGCATATTCTGGTCTCCCACATACCTTGGTAATGCTCAAGTGAAAGGAGTTAGGTTTTTTTTTTCCATTTTGCTTATATTTTCTTTTGGAGCTCTGAAGCTTGTAAGAAAAGTAGTAAAGATTGGAAATTATGATTAAATGGGTACTCAGAGGAAATAATCAGATGTGAGTATGCTGGATAATATGTGTGGAAGATAGTATTTGTTGCCTAATCAAAGCCATTTCCTCTTCTTTCTTGCTAATTGAATTTTATGGTACTCATTTTGTATAGTAAATACTAGCATAGCTGAAAGCTGTGGCCAGCTGCTGAGATCAGTACTCAGCTCCCATCCTGCTTGATCCTAACTCAAGAAAATCTTCTGCTCTAGCATTTCTCCGAGTTTGCACTTCTTGCTTATTTGGCCTTTGTAGCAGCCAAGGAAGGTTGACAAGTAAATAAGTAAATGGCGACAAGGTATGTACATCATAAGAAGGTCCTGATTCACTTTACTTTTATAACGTTGCTTCATAAGTAGCCTCACCAGGTTGATTCACATTTAAACATCTCAAGAGAGAGTACTTCTCAAGGGAGAGTACTTTCTCCAGTTTCTTTGGAAGACAGTTCACCAGCCTTATTAGTTTGAATGTTAACATGCAGTACTTGTTTGGTTCCCCTAAGCAAAATTTCTCTCTGTAAAACTGAATTTAGAATATTGTGTTATCTTACTTTTAAAATATTTTTAAGCTTCGGTGATGAAGTGTTATTAAAGAAAAACCTTCTTATTTGATCTGATTTAATTAAGTTAGAAGTCTCCTTCTATGGTTTTGATATGAATAAACTTAGAATGCAATCATTTTGGCTTATTATTAATTTAGACTGTGTTGAGAACATCATTTTTGTTGTTGAAAGAATCTGCCTAATTACTCTCTGAACTGATAAATTTAATTATCAGTCTCTTTAAATTTCCTTTCGAAGCATCCTTTCAGACATCAAATTCAAATCATAAAACCCAGGACTGGTGTTTTGACTAAACTAAAAATGCAATGATCAGCAGACACAAAATAAAAAACAGTTTAAAACATTGTTCCAGATAAATTTGAGAAGATATAAAAATATAACAGAAAAAATGTAATGAAAAGGAAATATCTACCTCAACTTCATCACTGGGAGGCATGGCTGGAACAGGAATCAACAATGGCACCCAATAAGACACATGAAGGTCATTTACTCCCAACTACAGTTTCACAGAAGTGGAAACTAGGTCTCGGAAAGGCTGAGTGATTAACCTTAGATCACCGTCCTTCTCTTTGGCAGGAGACTAAATCTAGATGTCCTAACTGTGGTTCTATGTTGTTGTTTTTTCATTAAATTGCGTCTAGGGGGATGATCATATCTGTTACGGGCATCTTTATGATGGACGTCAACAGCCAACCTAGTTGGTCAGTCATCATTATTAGGGTGACCAAAATAATTAGGGAGGTTAACCCTCCATTTCATTCACTTCTGATGGATGAACTTCAACCTTGTCATAACTGTTCTGGTGTTCAGGCTTGATTGTGTGAGCATAAATCCATCAATCTTTTCAGTTTTCTCTTTTAATCCTGGTGGGAAAGAATTAATAGATCTTAATTTAGTAGGTAGAGTTGTATAAGTCCAGAGAAATTTCCCCTTTGTTCTCTGAAGGTTTGCTGAAAATCAACTGGCAAAAGTCAGATTAATAGGAGAAAAGGCAAACCAAATTTTATTTTAATATGTATAGGACAGAGGAATGGCAGGAGAATAATGACCCAGTAACCCAGCTGGGTTCAGAAGTTTATATACCCTTTTTCATAGGGGAGAAATGTATAGAGCTGGGAGGTGGGAGGCAGAGCTACACAGGAACAAAGGTTGTCTTATTACATAGATAGAGTCCTCCGGGTAATCTTTTGGAGCTGTCCTCAGAAGACTAGATGAAAATTCTTAAGCCAGGTGCAGTAGTACACACCTATAGCCTGCTGAAGCAGAGTGAAGCAAGACGATTGAGCCCAGGATTTCAGGTTGTGTGCACTGTAATAGCATCTATGAATAGTTACTGCACTGAAGCCTGGGCAACATAGGGAGACACGGCTCTCTTAAAAAAAAAAGTTTGGGTGTGGTGGTGACTCCCAGTCTCTTTCTTCTCTAGAGGTTGATCTTTCCTGGTTATTTGATGAGATCCCTAGGGAGGAGATTTAAGATAACTGCATTTCTTTTGGAAAGAAGCTTTCTTGGTCAGACAAGGAAATTTCATACAGAGTTCCTTCCTGCTTCGGATGGCAGGAAGATGTGGGTGTCAGAGGGGGAATTGGGGAGAAACAAGACAAGGTTAGAGCGACCTTGGTTCAGAGGAAGTTTTTAAGGACTCTCAGCATGTCAAAGCATCAGTCTTTGGGGTATTGCTTTCTGAGCGGCAAAATAAATTAATCAAAAATGAAAAAAATCTCACATTTGTAAAGCACCTGGTAGATATGAAGTGCTTCATATATATCATAACACTATGAAATATTATTCTCACTTTGCAGATAAGAGAAATGAATTGTTAAATTGAGTTGCAAAGCTAAACTAGAAACCAGTTCTGTGTCCAAATGCAGAGCTCTTTTCACATTTTACCTTTTGCAAATCACTTAAGAAATGATTAACCTTCCACTTTAATGGACATAATTAACTCATGTCCAAAAAGAAAATGAGTGAAGACCAAACATTTTTCTCACCTATCATTATTTCAATACTCGAAAAAAACAAACATAAGCTAGGAAAGTTTAAACATTTATAGTTGGATGTATTAATTTACAATAAACATATACTAAGTACCTACTATGTACTAAACTTTGTTAGGTATGAGGGGACAAATCTGTTGCTAGGAATAGTTTATAAACTATAAACGCTAATGTAGAGTGTTTAAGAGAAAGGTCACAAATTAGTCTGAGCCCATAAATCCCTGGATATCAATAGACCAAAGCCCTCATTAAAGACTCAAAAATGCTAAAGAAACCTTCCCAATCACCTACTTCAATAATCATCTCTTCAAGATAAGAAAACCTAGAAGAAAAAGCTTAACTGACTAGTCAAACATCACTCCACCATTTAGGGTCTGATAAAGGCCAGGTAATTGTTTTAGGAAAGGTTAAAGTGTCAAGACACAGAGGTTTGAGACTTTTTTGGAGACTTTATCATCCAAGAACCTTTCAGTGATTTGACTTGCTTACAGCAAATAAATGTAAAACACAAAGGAACCCCCTAGTTTGTTTTGTTTTTTTTTGTTTTGTTTTTTTCCAAGAACATGGCAATCTCCTCATTCCCCCTACACACACACACACCCACACACACACCCACACACACACACGCACACACATACACACACACGTGCACACCCTCTCTTGCCACTGCAGAAAGATGAGTAATAGATTTCCACATAATAGATATCAGTAATTGAAAGCACATGATGTTACACAATGATCAGGCAAAGTTGGAGTATTTACATTTCAATTACTTTGTTTTTTATAAAAATGAAAGACACCGATGGGTTGACACAACTCCCTGGAAAAGCTCAAGTGTTCACTTTCAACTGTTATGAAGGATATTTTGAGCTGGGAATTTAAAAAGTGTTATTTCCACAGGACATTAGCATAGCAAACACAAGCCACCTTCAGTCACTGAGCATCACCTTATGCAGAATTAATGTCATGTAAACATGTGAGATGGGATCAGTAAGTGAATCTTTGCTATCAGTTCACTTTATATCAAAGAGTTTCCTCATAATTCAAAACAATCTCAACTATCTGTTATTAACTCCTAGTGTAAGAAATGGAGTAATCCATTAATAAGCACTGCCTGACAAAGGGGAATCTATATTCTTTAAATCAGTGGAACACTTTCAGGTGTAGAAGCCAAGCATATATGATGCTATTAGCAATTGGGTTTCCATTCACCTTTCTGAATGGCAAATAGCAAAGGCATGTGAACAGGTATAAAGTACTGGCCCACTAAACTGTTTTTTAAAAAATCTGTCTCAAAATACCCTCTAAAATGTATGCAGAGGATAAAAGGAGAATGAAGCAATGGAGAAAATCAGATGTAGGAGGATCTGTGAGATGTCAGCTCCACTCAGCTGTAGCACTAATTGGCCTTACATAGTCTCTCACTAACTCTGCTTACTTAGTCTGTCAACTCTGGGCATTAGAGCCCTGACTTCAAATGTTAATTGCATCAGCCAAATTTGGGTATTTCAACTAATTAAAACTTTTGAAGATTTGTCTGGAAAAGCACAAATTTAAAAGAATAAAACCTCTTCTGTAAAGGTTTAACTAAACAAATAAGTATACATAGCAAATTATAAATCAAGTAGTAAAAATAAATATTCATAATAAATTCCAAATAAAATACAAATAATAATCCTACCTCACTGGTATCAGTAAAAAACAAAACTGAGTAATGAGGATAAACTCTATCCTCCTTGCTAAAGCATAATTTTCAAAAAGGAAAATCATGAATCTGAAGCAAATATAAAATTAACATGTGTACAAGATTTCATTTAACTAATGAGAGACCCTGTAAGATGTTATAACAGATTCAAAAAACAGTTAAGAAGCTGAAGTATTTACTAGAAATTTAACAAAGGAATGTTCATGTAAGTCTGATGGGTTAGATATAAACTGGCAATGAGCAATAGGCCATAAATCTCTGGAGTCACCTGTTCCAGCAGAAACTACCGCCGTCTCTACCTTACGGTCTCCGAGTTAATGAGTGACCTACTAAATCTGGGTCTTTAATTACAGTAGCATTGAGAAGAGCAATTTTGGGGTGGCCTTTATTATTTATTTCTCTTATCTGTCTTGCCCATGGGACTGGACTGAGAGAGCTTAGTTTTGCAAAACATACACTTAGTCAAATGATAGCCACAGGGTTACTTCGTAATTCCACAAATCTGATAACATTTGTCCTCACTATCTATTCTTATTCAGTCTTCTGGGAATTCCAGCTCACTTTATCAGAATAAAACTAAATGGACATTTTGTTCTCACCATTTCTATCCTAATGAGAAATGTTCTTGTTATTTCTACATCCTAATTATTTTAAGTAGCCAAATTCAGAGGCATAAGATCAAGCTTAAGTCCAAAACCAATGGGAAAGAAAAGTATCATCTGAAGGTAAAGTGGCTTAAATACACGGCTTTGAGTTCTAGATTGAGGAGAAGCACTGAATTCATGATGGAAAAATTCATCATGAGCTCTTTCAAGGTAACTGTATTTGAGAGCAATTCATAGGGATTCAAACAGATATAAACCTATATGCATCAATTTATCCTTTTATTTTCTAAAGTACTTGTTCTATTAAATCACATGAAGAGAGTATGTTTTATACTGTTGTTTCATTGGGTTACTCTTTGTGTTCAACATATTTTTCCATTTTAAAAGCTACAACAGAAAGCCAAATAGAGAAAAAGAACATACATTGCAACATGAAATCATTTCAGGCATAGCTTCTACCTTATGAATTACATAAATGACAACAATGCATAGGACAGATGGTACCAAAAAACCTTTGCATGGGGATTTTAAGACTTATGGATATGAATTGGTTAAATCTCACATGATTCTGTTTATAAAATATGAAAACTATACAAAGTTTTAAAAGTAAACATTAGTCACTGTGTGGCCTTGATCTAAAAGAAATGAACCTAGAGAAAAATTATCTAGCAGATATAAAAGCAATACCATCCAAAGTTCATTCAAATATCATTTTGCTTTATCATATTCATCTGTATTATGAAACAAAGAGGCTTCAGTGCAATCAGAAAGCCAAGAAATTGTAACCTCATCTCTCCAGGCTTCAGCTTTTAAATTTGTAAATGGAAGGAATTAAATTCGATCATACTAAATATCCTGCAAACTCTAATGTCCTAGACATCAATGTTCGCAAGGAACATCGTAATATTCGGAGCATCCCACCCATCTTAATACAGAAATACCTTAACGAATACTCTCCTTCTCATCAAACACTTTACTTTCAAAATGGGCTCCTATTGGCTGGGAATTGAGAGTATAAAACACAGACTTTTGTCTTTTTCGTAATTTTGGCTAGGTATGGCCTTTACCTTTTCTTTGTCCTTATATGCTGTAGCAGCATAGTGGCTTTGGGCCCGGGTAGGCTTGAGCTGAAATTTCAGTTTTGCCAGTAACTTGCTTTTGATCACCAGAGCAAGTCACTTAATTTCTTTGAGATTCAGTTTCCACATCAGTAAAGCACATTAATAGTATCTATTTCTTAAGATGTGAAGATTAAATGAGATGACGCATAAAAAACTTTTGGTGTGGTGCCTGCCACATGGTAAGTGTTCAATTATTATCATTATTGTTATTATTAACTATCTCTTCCTATTTTGATGTGCTATGGATTTGTGTGATTGGAGGGGCTTTGGCTTATGCTTGAAGGTGAGCAGAGATTGGTGCAACAGGGTAAGTCAAAGAGAATGGGATTGGAAGAAGCAAATATAAAATGCCATATTTAAGCATGAAAAAGAAAATCTACAGGACAATGATTTTAAAGCCTCTTTATAAAGCTATTAAATAAATTAATTAATAAATTAATAGCTACCAAAAGAACTCTTTTATTGTTTCTATTTAGCAAATTGGTAACCAAATGCATGTTCACAATTAAAAATTCCTGAATTAAGCTCAATAAATCACAAATTTGATTATTTCATTAAAAACTACCTTCTTCAGATTAAAAGGAATATATCAAAATGTTAATAGTGGATATCTCTGGGTGGTAAGAAGAGTATAGGTAATATTTATTTGTTCCTTTATATATACTTCATATATTTTCTAAGATTTTATTTTCTAAAATAAAGGTAATACTTTATAATAAAATATTAGTCATTATAAAATATGTAATTACTGGAAGAAAAAAGATGTGGATATTTCATGGATCTGTTTTTGGAACTTCTTAGATTCTCCAGCAGCTGTTTAATATTTGCACTTTTTTCCTTTTAATAATATTATTATTTAGCCCTCCTCTGTGTCTGCAGTATTAAAGTTGCTGCCTCAAAGACTGTGAAATTCTAAGATGATTTCAGTATATTGGACACTCCCACGGGGACACACTAGAAAGATTCAAGCTAGGGATGAGGGGGGAAAGTAATCAAAGAAAAGAAGATTTTTAAAAAATTGTATACATTTGCTTTCTTACACAGACCCATACATATATACAAACATACACATAAATACACACATAAACTTACCTACACATACATGCACACACCACCTCCATTTCACTTTCTGTTGCTTTTTATTCTGGATAAGGTTTGATTATTGCTAATGATACCCAGCTGTGCCAATTCCTTGGGCTCTAATACCCATGTTTTCCTTTCTCAGATCTAATTTCTCTTGCCATTTAAATGGTCTTTCAAAATAAGGCCATTCTGACAGGCCCTGATCTAGCATATGGTTGGCAAATACCCAATGAGTACAGGATGCTTAGCTAGATAATTCAGATACCACAGATGTGGCCTCTGCTTAAATGACCTTAAATGGACTCCAGGGCCTGGAGACTGAAGGCATGCTAAGAGACCAAATCAGAAGTCACAGTTAATGGGAAAGTGCATTAAGCTCTCAACTTATTCATCTAGGAATACGCATATGTTCAGAATTATTACAGACTTTTAAGGAGGGCAAGCCCTATAAATTTATTTCTTTGTGGAGTTAGAGGAGAAACCAGAGAGCATGTCATCCTACTATGTCCTTTTCACACATGAAAAAATAGAACTGGAGATGCAAAGTAGTTCACAGAGAGCCATCATGTCTTCTGATACCTTGAATCTGATGTGAGTCTTTGGTTGTAAGCAACAGAAGCTGCCCTGGCTAACTAAGCGAAAAGAAATGTGCTGGAAGACTATGGGATGCTCACGGAAGTAAGGCAAAGCTTGTAGTACCAAGATCAGAAAGAACAAAAACCAGGCAGCTTCATTAGTCTCAGGAATAGGAACAGTCCAATTGTTTCGACAGAAAGCCATCACGGAACAAGAAAAGCCAACTGTTGTTTTACCCTTATCTTTGCATCATTCCATTAAAGAGTCAAAGAACCAGGAAGAAAGAGTCAGATTTACCTATCTTCAGTCATTTGTCCACTCTACTCCATCTAGCCAGTGGAGGCAGGCACCTTGATTTATGGACTCATCAAGTTTTCACTTAACAGGGGAGAGATAATTTCACAAAGGCAAATTGGAATACTATTATACTACTAATCAAAAGGAAGAATGGATGAAAAAAACCCCTACACTCACTATATTTGTCCGGTGCTCACTTTACCACATCAAACTGTCTTATTTAGGCAGAGAAAGCCATGTGTTCATAACCACTTTCCTCATCCTGCTTACAAATTCATAAGTTTCTAAAAATGACAATTTATATATTCCTCTGACTTTGTCCTGTGTCACTTGTTAATGAGCAAATACTCCCGAAGGAGGTAATACATGTATAAATTACAGTTAATATAACAGACCCTTCTCTAAAGGACAGAGGGGATGTATTTGTGCACACTAGATGGCAGGAAAAGAACAGTGAAAGGAGAAGTCAAGAACACCAAAGACAAACATTGTCTTCTTTGCACTTTTGTCTAGTCCTGATCCAAAGATAAGGCACATAAAAGTTTGCATTTTTGTTCTACTCCCTTTTTGCTAAATCGTCTAACTTGCCTGAATTATGTAAGTTGCTAAAGATTAGTTCTTTGCTACAAGGGCCATTAGTCAGGTGAGCCAGATTTTCTATCTTCATGAGGATTATTAAAAGAACATAAAAAAATTCAGTCAGAGAAAAGGAAAATCCCTACCAATGGCTTCCTTTTCCTTCAGATATCCCTTTGGAATAGAAGAAATAAAAATTGATTGACATTTTTCAATTTACCAAGAATAGGCTTGCTTTCCAAAATTTTTGCACAGGGCCAAACGTGTATAGCAATGCTAATGTTCAGGACAGAAATTGTGCAGATTCAATTTTCCATGGTCATATAATTCTAATGTAATTGGAAGCAGGCTTTCTATTTGTTTTTCCTCTATTTCAAAACCACGTTTCAACATATAGATTCTGGAAGGAGGAAAGAACTAACATTGTTTAAATACCACACATTAACCATATACAATATTTTTTATTGCTATCCTCTTTAGAGATTAAAAAAAATCTTAAATTGATTAGGTAACATGTTAAGTTTTAAATTGCAGAGTAAATCCCGCTCTGGAATTTAAATACATGTGTATTTAATCACAACGTTTATATGTTTTTTTCCGTTATGTCATTATCCTATTCATCAAACCCACAAGAGAAATCTTCAGTGCAAAAGATGAAAACCGAAAGAGAATTTTCTTATATAAAACCAAAAATATATAGGATGATAATCTATTTTCATCTGACAAAAATATCCAACTATCATGCAAGATCTGTGGGTACATTTTTGTGTGTAAAATTTAGTTACTCCACTATATTTTAGGCTCCTTGTTGATGGAGGGTGACATGTCTGTTTTGTTTACCCCTGTATCCTCAGTGGCTAGTATGGAACCTGGCACATGGTAAGTGCTCAATAAATAGTGCCTGAATGGATGTTGTTGGGTGCTATAGTTCATTCATTGGGTTGTAGATTATTAAACCTTTATACTGCTTTCTGATCTACAATTTCACTCTTTAATCATTTGCTAATTCATTCTGATTTTGACACACAGAAGCAATAAAATGTAATAATTCATGATGACATTTTGGAAGTTACTTTGTCGTTGATGTTATATGCTGCTATGCTGATGCTGCTACCAAGGGGAACATAGTTTGAGAACCATTCTTACAGTGGACGCTCTTGGGGCCTCATACAGGTTCTCTTTACCACGTGCCAGTGGCTCACACCCGCCCTCTATTCCAGAGAACTGCCTGGCTTGCTAGGTTTATACCCTCCTCCCCTCCCAGCCTGCCTCCCACCACCCCTTCCAGGGCACCCCACAGCAAAACACTGACTGACATGCAGTATCAAAAGCCAGTCCCTTCAACTCAACGTAAGATTAATTCTGTGCTACAATTTGTGTATCAAAACTTCCTTGCATAATCAGACTGAACCTAGCCTAAAGTTGAGACCACATTGTTATTAAGCCTTTCCCTTTGCCCTATCCTGCTTCCTTCTCCTCCTATGTCACTCCTCCTCCCCTGAAAGAACTTACTCAACAAAGCCTTTGAACAAGAATCCCCCTCTCAGGCTCTGTTTTTAGGGAATCTAGTATAATAATATAGGAAGACACAGAGTAATGTTCATGAACAAATATAAATCTTTGATAAAAATGATCAGAGTCTGAGCCAGAAACTCACATTTTGTTTGAAAAATTTTATCCTTATTTTTAATACAGTATCTACTTCTCTATAATAACTTTGCAACACAAAGTGTAATTACAGAATTTGCATGGCTTCTTAAGCAGGAAGAAATAGCCAATTAAAAAATAAGCTGAGATTATCTACAAAAATTCATGGAATTACTCTGAAGCATGGTCTTTGGAGTTAGATTGAGCTGGGCTTGAATCTCAGTTCTAACATTTACTAGCTATGTGTTCATTGATGATGAGCTATGTGCTCATTGAAAAAAGAGAATAATAATACCTTCTTTGCTGGGGTTCTTGAGAATTAGATTTATTTTTAGGTAAAATATTTAGATGCAAAATATATTGATGACCAGCAGTGTGCTGGAGGCAGCTCCCACCGGCTCACAATAGCTAATTATACATATCTCTTTCCAACTCCATCTCAGTGATATCACATTGATTACTTGAAATTGGCCATGGTAGGAGTATTTCCATCACAGAAATTGGCAAATGTTGCAAATCAAGACTCCCCACACACCGCAGACATGGTTGTTAAACATGTACCAGTACATCGTTCCCTCAATCTTTATAATTCTAGACCAGGCATTTCCTCCAGCTTTAGACTCATTTTGCCTACCGAATGCCTCCTGAATGCCCTACAAAATTTAAAACTTGACATGTCCCCAACTAAACTAATCTCCTGCTCCACTCCTATGTACCTTATTTTCATTGGTAGAATAACATCGCCTCCAAGACATGAAATTAAAAGCCTACGAGTTATTCCTTTACATCTCCCTCATCTTCCCCTCCACGGCCACTCAATCTAAAAGAAAAAATCCTGGCAATTTTACTTCCCAACAATTTCTCTGTCTATACTACTCCTCCTCACGTCCAGACTCTTTTATTCTTCTCCTGATTACTCCTGTTGAAATTCTCCACACCATTTCCAGATTTAGCTTCTAAAATGCAAATCTGACTTTGTCACTCCTATGCCTGAAACTCTCCTAGATTTTACATTGTAGGATAAATGCCAAACTCCTTAACAATGTCATCCAAAACCCTTTGTCATCTTGCTTTATTCTACATTTTCAACAATTCCTGCCTTGGAATTTACATTTCAGTCACTGGCTACTCACAGTATTGTTTCATGCTCTAGGAATAATTTTCCTTCAGTACATAATAACCACATGTATTGAGCAGCTAAGGGAAATTATGGATAGACATTCTATTTGTTAATAAAATATACCAAAATAATTAAATATATTTAATCAAATATATCAAAGCTATAAAATGTATTCAAATCAGAAATATGTTTTTAGTATTAATACATCTTCCACCATTCCAATAATATCAATTACTATAAATTGTAGTAGATTGCAAAAGTGGCAACAAACTTTTCCCATCTTTATATGCACAACTTTTTTCTTTGTTTATTTGGCAGGAAACTCACACAACTTGGCACTTTTTATTATATAGGACAATAGTTACAGACCACACAGGCTCAGGAAGACTCACTGCTTGGGCCCAACAAGAGACAAGTGCCCCCTCCCTAAATGCAGAGTTCTTTGGGCTGTGAGGGAGCAGTCCTTTTCTTAACTCAGCTGTGACGGATGGAGGTCCGTGACAGTACTTGGAATGAGGAAAGCCACATCCGGGCCTAGCTGAGTGTTTTGTGGGAGGGGATGAGGAGACCAGCTTCCTTTCAACTACTTGGGTGTAACCCTGAAGGCGCGGATGTGGATGGCTAAGTCGTTACAGATTCGGGTCAACGGCTCCCGTGTATCAATCTCTGGCTCCAGCTCATCCAGCTCCACAGTGGAGGTATTGGCAGCCACCTGCAAGGACCCGAAGCTGCCTGCCTGCAGCTGCAGGGCAATGTTGATGGCGCGGTGGATAGCCAGGCCCGAGCCATGGATGTAGATCTCAGTGCATGCGTTCTGACCCGCGCGCCTTGTCTAGCAGCTTCTGATAGCCTGTTGGTCCTTAAAGTCGTCTTCATGTTGACACAAATGTCATTGGGCCTCCGGGGCAGGCGGTGGGGAAGCCGTTTCCTAAGGCCCTGCGAGGCTCTCGGTTTTCTGCTATGCTGTGTACCCTTTTCCGTGTGTTTAGAAGGATTACACTGCGTTGCGCAAAGGCTGTTTTAGGGAGCGAGGAAGTAAGAGTATACATTCTGGAATGACTTTCAAAGAAAATGGTGAAAGCACACATGGAAATCTTGGGTCCTGAAAAGTGCAAGAAGTCGCAAAAATCATTCTTGAAAAATCCTTTTTTAAACAAAAGGGGTTTCAGTTTGTCTCTCATATTTGCATAGTTTCTCTCTTTCTAAATATTTTCACATTCATTTATTTTAATTTTTACGTCACTCCCTGAAAGGGGTTAAAAAGCCCTAGAAGGGTAGCATTAACACCCTTCCAAAAAAGAAACCGAGGTTCCTAAGAGTTAACTCATTTGCCCGAGGTCTAGTCACTGGTGGGAGCCGAATATAAACTGCAGGTCTCTCTAATCACTGCCGCCTTAGACTGTGTCTAAACCATTAGGCGGCCACTTATTTCAAATGTCCCAGGAGGTCTGATGAATGGTTCTGATTTTTGTCTCCTTCAATCCAGGCGGGCTTCCTAGAGGAAGCTGGCTGACTAGAAGAGGCTGGCGAGGCCTTCATCCAGAGGATATGAATCCTCTGTCATGTATACTACAAATATTTTCAGAAATTATTTATTTTTAATTTTTAACACATAACTTATAATACAACTTAGTTTTTAATGGAAATATTAATAATGATATGTTAGGGAATATAAAATATAAAATAAATTATTTCCATTAGTAGTATTTTCACAAGGATTTTTTAAAATGATGTTATAATAGACAAAATGATATATTGAGGAACACCAAACATACACCTGGACCCCTCCTATCTTTCCAGACTTCATTTCTGTCATTTCCTCATATGCCTTCTCTTACATAACCCTTTAAGACTTATCTCTAACATAAGCCCCTCTAATAAGTCTCCCCTATCTTTTTTGTTTGTTTGAATTAATAGAGTTTTAGGTCTACAGAAAAATTGAACAGAAAGAACAGAGAGTTTACATATACTCTCTCTGCCCTCCGCCCACTGCCTTGATTTCTAAAGGCAGAAACAGGCCCTCCCTTCACTATATGCTCATGATAACATGTACACAATGTAGTATTATACTTAATTCACATAGCAGTTAGAGTCCATAGTAAGCGACAAGTTTCTTAAGGACAGGAATGATGTTTTATTGATCTCTGTTTCCCAAAGGCCTAGCAGAGTGTCCACCATATGCCATGCATATAATTGCAAAATGGAAAAGTTACCAGGCACTTGCCAAGTCTGATTTATATATTATCTTATTTAATCCTCACAACAACCCTGTATATGAGATGGGTACTATTATTCCCTCTCATTTATGAATGAAAAAACTAGGGCTTAGAGAGGTTAAGCCATCTAAGATCAAAAATAGGAGAGCCAGATTCTAACCCAAGCTGTCTAAATCCAGATTTTGAGTTGTTGACCTCTACCTTATATACCTACGTTTAAAGGCAAACTTGTGAATAGTTAAAAGCCTGTTTCCTCACCCATGAAGTTTTCAGTTTTCATGTGTGGCCAAGGCATGGACTCAGTGGTACTTGTGAGCCCTTAGATTTATAGCACAAACAGTAGGATAACAAGGACAGAAATGAGAAGTAATAGACTAAATGGATAGCCTATAAAAATTATATTTTTAGACAAAGCTTTATTTACCTTGGCCATATTTTTGTTCCATATGGGTTAAATCCAAATTTACAAAATAACTATGAGCTGGGCATGGTGGCTCATTCCTATAATCCTGGCACTTTGGGAGGCCAAGGCAGGAAGATCTATTGAAGCCAGGAGTTTGAGACCAGCCTGGACAACATAGCAGGACCCCACCTCTGCCACAAAAAGAGGTGTTTGTTTTTTTTTTAAATTAACTGGATGTGGTGGCACATGCCTATAGTCCTAGCTACTCGGGAGGCTGAGGCAGGAGGATCACCTGAGCCTAGGAGTTCAAGGTTTGCAGTGAGCTATGATGGTGCCACTGCACTCCAGCCTGGATGACAGAGTGAGATCGTGTCTCAAAAAATAATAATAATAATAACTATGGTACAATAGAATTGGAGTTACTGGCTACACAATCAATCTAACTGCATACTCTGTAGTCAGTCATGAAAATAACCAGAGTTATTTGAACACATGGTTCAGTTCTCTGACTGCCAACTAACATAACTATAGCATATGGGCAATTGTGGCATTGAAGCCTATATAATTTAACTTTCTTGATTACATACAATAGTAAACAGAAAATAATGTAATGCTAAAAGAAAAAAACAAAACACCAATACCAAATCAGGGCACATTGCTGAAAATTGCTTTACTACTGTGAAGTGATTTTTTCCTATTTAAAAAATTACAAGGCCTTTCGAATTATTCATCACTGTCAAGCTGCTGTTTGATAATTGTTATAACATCAAAGACCAGAGACTAAGATCAAAGGATAAGAACTACAGCTGTTTCAGCCTACACATTCAAGCCCATCCCAATTCTGACGAACCTTCCTTCTTTCTTGTTCATCATATTAAAGTAGCCACAATGTTAAATATATCAGGTATCTAGATATGGATTTTAACTCTAGGGGAGAGCTGAGGTTTTCTTGTGGACTCCCTTTACTTTGTAAAAAGATTGTTATTTGTAGGCCTTATTAGTCCTCCTTCATACAAAGTTCTATAGGAAATATAAATATTTAACAAGAAGGTAGTGTCTTGCCTTAAAAAGACCTTGACCCCACTCCTAGACCTTTCTGGAGATCATTCACTCTGGTTTCTGCCACCACAAAGGACCCTACCTAATAGTCTGGTCGAATAGCTCTTCTTTAAAAGTTCTGTATATTTGCCCATGTAACTCCTTCCTCACCACAATCCTCACTCCTCAGCACAGATACCCACTTGACAAAGTCCCTGTTACTGATCAAGAGCCAGCTCAAGAGTTTCCTTCTTATGACACCTTCATAGGAAACCTCCACTAATGTATTATGCCATAATGATACCTTAGAAATATTTTTCTCCCTTATCACGCTGTGAACATTTATCTTCCTAATCTAAATACCTATTAAAATGTCTTGTCCAAGGTGGGTGCTTAATAAATAGTTTTGTTTATTTATGCCTTGCCTCTTTTCAAAAAGAATTGAGCATGGATTGCAGAGATGTATCTAGTGCAATGGGATTCGGTGGTTTTTTTAAGCAAAAGAAAAAAATGTTTGTTTAATTTAACAGATTGAGTGACTACAGACCTGAAAAAAATAAGTTGTGTTTAGGAACTTGGGGTAGTATGTTACTCCATTTTAGAATCAATCAGGAGAAAAAGAATTAAAAAAACCTTCCTTGAAGCATTAAGCCTACATACTTTATGTGAAATACAAAAAGATGATTTAAACTTTAAATCACTGGAAGAAATAAAGTTAATTCTTTGATTATGGTAAATGTTTGTTCTCTGCTGAGTCACCAGTCTCCTTTTTTGCTATTCACATCTAAGTATCGACATTTTAATTAAGTGGCTAAGCAGTTGAATCATATCTGATATCCTCAAAAAGTACTTTCTATAGCCATGAACAAAGTCAATGGTCAATAAAAAGGAAGCACAGAAGTAGGTAAGTAGGCACAGTTTGCCCCAGCGTTCTCCTCTCTTCCACATCAGGGACTGTTCCAGGCCATCAGTTAGCACAAATAATTTTCTAAGAGACAATGTAAAACAAGAGAAAAGCAATTAAAGGGAAATAACTATGAAGAAAGTGAAGAAAAAATAGTTACCATAATTCTATCAGAAAAAAACAGTTTCAGAGCGGCTACCACAATTGAATACAAAACTAAGCACTAGGTTTCCAGGTAGCCAGGGCAAAAATAGAAAAACACAGGGAGAGTGGGGCCTGTGAATCCTATAAGATAATTAAAGAAAGTGTAAGATCATTAAAAGAAACACTTTTGGAGCTCTGAGAAAAACTTACCTCTTCATAAGCTTGGTGATATTTTCCTTAGAAGTAATAAAAACTTCAGGAATGCTCTCACTTCCTTTGGCCACTTAGGACAGTTGGACTCCTCCTTTCTGTTTCACATACCCTCCGTGTTCTCTCAGCCTTCCACATCTTTTTATATGCTATTTCCTCTGAGTTTAATGCCCTTTCCTCTTAATCTTTGCCTGGATTATTCCTTACTAATCCTAAAGTGTCAATCACTGCAGGAAACCTTTTATCACCATCTTCCTCCCTGGTACAGGGGTGCTGGGGGCGTGCTCTCTCTCTCCCCCCCCCCTTTTTCTCTCTTTCTCTCTCATACACACACGCACATACACACACCCACACTCTCATACTGACCTGGCTAAGTATCCCCCCTCATGTTATCATAGCATCTTGGACATACCACTGTCCTTACATTTACAAATGCTGTATGGAGAAGTAGTTTATAGATGAACAAAGGAAAGTTGACAGTTGCTTTGTGGTGTTTTGTCCTTATTAAGTTCTTCTTAGTAGCCCTTAGTTTCTTTAACTCTACAATGAAGGATAGACTGGACTTGGGGTCCTTAAAGATGCCTTCCAGTTCAATTATTATATGATGAAGGCTCATTGTTTTGTTTAAAGGACACAAGATCATTGAAGTAGCAGTAAGGAAACTAACAGAAATAAAAACATCAAGACAAAAGCAGACACAAAAAAACATCAACCATGACCCATTTCACCTATAGCCAGAGGAGTCAAAGACACCTGGCCTATTAACAGGATTTTGCCATGCTCTAGGATTAAGTAAGATCACTTTTCAAAGAGTCTAGCACAGTGCTTGTTAGTTCATTATCCCTTTCTTATTCCCTGCCTGGTAGGATTGAGCAAGGGATAAAGAAGTGTACTAGGGATCATATGAAAAGCACAAAAAATCCTTACCAAGTAGGAGCATTAGGAACAGGAAAGATTAAAAATTTTAAAGTTATTGTTGTTAATATACTTCAATATAAATTATGTGCTTTTGTTTTAATCATGATATATGGATATCTTTTATTTGTTATTTCCTTTAATTATAATATTTTCTAAAGAATATTCCATTGACTTGTCAAAAGATAAATGGATAGATCATATTTTATAGGAATAATTTCTATTATAATCTTGGAAATTAATTACAGTGCTATGCTATGCAACTTTCAGCATCAGAGTTAATAATAGGAAGCCAAAGGAAACAGCAAGATGTTGTTATTTTCTACTTTGCGGAAAACATAAAATAGTTGAACTATTTCTGAGCTTTAATTTAAACTTTTAGAATAAATATAGAATAAAGGAATTACTCCATATTTGTTTATTAATTGTTATATATTTTTATAGTAGCAAAATTTCTCATTTAGCTGCTAGCTTCTTTTTACCAAAATGGGCTTTCAGATGAAAAATTTTACACTATCTTTTCAGCTTTGAGCTTTTTACTTTTGTTTTCTTTACAAATACATATTTGCAGCCTGCATAAATTGTTTATTTACATGAAAATCACATGAATAACTTAAATCCCATCATCAAGTCTATTCTAATTGATAAAAGCAGATGACAAAAACAGGGGAAATGTCAGGTCTTTCAAAACACAATTTAAAAAGCTAAGATACTGCCAGTTGGTTTTAGATAATTTTTGGTAGTAAAACTAGAGGAATATTTATTTAGGTTTAAATTGTTCTCTCCTCCACTGAGATTTACTTAGTGATATAAGAATGATTAGTTTTATTGACATTTTAGTCTTAAAGCATGTAATTTTCTAGAAATTTCATTAAAGCGAATGCACATCATGTTGGAAGAAATAACAAGTCGATTGCAGTTTTAAATGCAGTTTATTAGCAAAAGATACTCAACAGTAAGAGAACATCTGTCTAAATCTAGCAAAGAGAGGTTAAACGGAGCACAAATATGTTTACCTTTAATGTTGAACATTATAATCTGATTTGAAATATAAAAACATTATGCAATAAGCTTTTAAAAAATTATAGCCAAAATTTCATATTCTTTTTTTAACTTTCTAATCTCCTAAATTACAGCAATAATCTTCTCTACAGATAAAAATTACTTCGCAAAATGCAAACATTATGCTTCTCTTCCCTCTCCTCATATTTTTGACCCAGAATATAGAGCAGATGAAATTTTACTCAAGGTGAAGACAAGGGCACTATGAGTCTTGAAGGGAAACACTTGACTTCCTTTGGACTCACATTGGCCATGAGGATGAGGAGTTACCCATCTGATCAGTCAGAATCTGACTTTTATGGAGTTACATTTTACTAGTAGATACAAGAATTACATTAAAGGTCAGCGTTCATGCACAGCATGCCCTCTTGGCCTTTCCTTCACTTCCTGGATTCATATTATCAGTATGAAAAGAAAGCCAAGGCCTGGCCCTCTTTTCCACATGCGGAAGGAGAATGGCCCTTTCCTCTCTGTTCTCTCTTCAACCACAATAGGACAATATGTTTTAAAATTATGTTTATATCTAAGATTAAAATTTTGATTCTTTATTTCATTTTCTAAATTAAACTAGTTATTTATGGATGAGATAACATTTTAAAAACCATAAATATTAAAATATGTTAATATATTTTGCTTTATCATTTATACAGCGTACAACTCTGTAGTAATTGAGCATTATAGAGTAAAAACAGTACTAAGAGGGACGTTCATAGCACTAAATTCCTACATCAAAAAATAGAAAGTCTCCAAATAAACAACCTAATGATGGAACTCAAGGAACTAGAAAAGCAAGAACAAACCAAATCCAAAATTAGTAGGAGAAAAGAAATAGTAAAGATCAGAGCAGTCTTTGATTTGATTCTCAGCTTGACTGTTATTGATATGTAGGAATGCTACTGATTTCTGTACATTGATTTTGTAACTTGAGACTTTGCTGAATTTATTTACAATTCCAGTAGTCTCTTGGCAGAATCTTTGGGGTTTTCTAGCTATAAGACCATATCGTAAGAAAAGAGCAACAGTTTGGCCTCTTCTTTTCCCATTTGGATACCCTTGATTTCCCTCTCTTGCCTGATTCTCTGGCTAGAACTTCCAGCACTATGTTGAATAGAAGTGGTGATAGTGAGCAACCTTGTCTGGTTCCAGTTCTAAGCAGGAATGCTTTCAACTTTTCCCCGTTTGGTATGATGTTGGCTGTGGGTTTATCATATAAGGCTTTTATCATTTTGAGGTATGTTCCATATATGCCTATTTTGCTAAGAGTTCTTATCATAAAAGGATGCTGAATTTTGTCAAATGCTTTTTCTGTGTCTATTGAGTGGATCATATGATCTTTGTTTTCGCTTGTATTTATGTGGTGAATCACATTTACAGATTTGTGTGTATTGAACCATACTTGCATCTCTGGGATGAAGCCCACTTGGTCATGATGGATTATTTATTTATTTATTTTTTTTTGATGAGCAGCTGAATTCGGTTTGTTAGGATTTTATTGAGAATTTTTGTATCTATATTCATAAGGGATATTGGTCTGTAGTTTTATTTTTTTGTTGTGTCCTTCCCTGGCTTTGGGACCAAGGTGATACTGGCTTTGTAGAATGAGTTGGAGAGGATTCTTTCCTTTTCAATGCTATGAAATAATTTCTACAGTATAGGTACCAGTTCTTCTTTGTATGTCTGGCAAAATTCAACCATCTGGTCTGGGATTTTTTTGGGGGGAGATTTTTTTTATTGCTACTTCAACTTCATTACTTGCTATTGGTCTGTTTAGTTCTATTTCTTTCTAATTGAGCCTAGGGATATTGCGTGTTTCCAAGAATTTGTCCATTTCCTCCATATTTTCAAGTTTATGTGCATAGAGATTTTTATAGTATTCAGAGATTCCGTATTTTGTATTTCTGTGGTATCAGTTATAACATCTCATTTTTCATTTCTGATTGAGTTTATTAGGGTACTTTCTTTTCTGTTTCTGGTTAATCTAGTGAGAGGCTATTATTATAATAATGCTGTTATTACCATAACTTCTTACTTTGACCACTATAAAAATAGAAAAATGCTTTATATTTTTTAGCTTGTACCACTTCCTCTTTAAGAGTTCCTTAAAAGCAGAAATTATATCTTCTTCATTTTTTATCTCTAGTATTAATCACCATGTCTGTCACATATTAAGTATTTTCTGTGTTGATGGAACGGATGTGTGGGATGAGTGGACGAATAGGATAGAGGGGATGGATGAATAGGATGATGAAATGGATGAACAAATGGATAAACAGATGTGTGGTTGTATGGAATAAATGAGATGAATGGATGGAATAGATGAATGGATTGGAATGAATAGATAGAATGGATAAAAGAATGAAAGGATAGCTGAAGAGTTCAGAATCTTCAAGTCTAGGTAAGTTGAGGTAGCTGGATACTGCAATGTAAGTGTCAGTTAATTTAACACATATTTACTAATCATCTCTAAATGCCAAATATGTAATGTGTAGTGAGGCTCACAGTGATGTAGGGAACACAGGCAGATAAATAAAAGTTATAATACAATGTACTAAGTACTAGAACAGGAGCAAACATCGAGTCCCATAGAAGCAGGAATGCCTAAAGGAGGTTTTTAAAAAGACATAGTAACTGATCTGGATCCTGGTGAAGTTGATTTTTTTTTTAACAGTATGACCTAAAATATTTCATGAAGAAGGCACAAATATACTGCATTAGTTTATTGGGAAGAGTTCAGTAGGTGGATAAAAGTGGTAAAGAAAAGAGAATTCCAGGAAGATGAAACAGTAATGTGCAGAGATAAAATGGCATAGGATAGCCAAGAAACTACAAGTAAATTGGTATGGCTTGAATTTATAGCAAAAGTATCCACTGCATCATTTATTTTGATACTACAAGCTCATTTCTCTTTTGAGGCTTAATATAATGTATTTCTAATTGCTGCCACATAGCTTTTCTCCCTCAGCTCTATCTTGACTTTTTAATGTGTTGACTCCAACTGTTATCAATAGCCATCCATATCTTGTTTATAGTTAAGGGTAAAAATCCTCAGTAAAAAGCTTGGAACTAATGAGATTCTGATTAGGATATGAGAAGGAAGTAGATAGTGTGTAGAATCAATCTCAGAGTTCAATATTTTCCTAAGATTTTATATTTTATTGGAACAACTCAAATTAAATATTTAGCATAAACAATAGGATATCAAATCATACTTAGGGAAATAAAAGGAAATCATAGCAATAGAAATAATAGTATGCACTAATTGCCAAACAATATCTCATTTAATCTTTGCAACTCTAGGAGGAAGATACTCTTACTATTAGCATTTTATAAAGAGAAACTAAACCCTAGAGAGGTTGACTAATTTTCATACATTCACATATCTCATAATTAGTAGAGTCAGGACTCAAATCCAGGTCTGTTTGATTTCAAACCTCTTGATGAAAATGCTGTATTAGTACTTGAATTCAGAAGCTCAAATAATTGTGTGAAAAGATTTATTTGAAAGGAGTTAAGTAACAAGAACATGGTTTGGATTAGGGCAAGGACTAAACAGAAAAGTCACATTATTAGGAAAAGTTTACATTTGAATTTTGTAGGAAAGTATACAGTGTTGCATTATAGATTATTAATATAAAATCAATAGCGAGGAATTTTATACAAGCTATTCTACTTCTTTTTGATGTCAATAGAATTGAAGAGCAGGCCCAGTTATAGAGGAAAGAAATATTTTGATATCTGGGAAGAAATGTTCTTTACTTTAAGCATGTTTATCATTTTTTAAGTAAACAGTGCTATGGTTAAAATCCTGCATTATATGAATCTAGGACTTCCTTGTTATTGTTTCTATAATAGTATTTCCTTTAATATCTATTAGTATTTACTAACTTTTAAAAAATATTTACTTATTTATTTAGAGATAGATCGCTCTGTCACCTAGGCTGGTGTGCAGTGGCATGAACACAGCTCATTGTAATCTCGGAACTCCTGAGTTCAGGCGATCCTCCCACCTCACCCTCCCGAGTAGCTGGTACTACAGGCTCAAGCCACAGCACCCAGCTAATTCTTTTTTAAAATTTTTTGTAGAGACCATGTCTCACTATGTTGTCCAGGATGGTCTTGAAGTCCTGGCCTCAAGTGATCCTCACCACTCAAAGTGCTAGGATCCTCTGAAAGTGCTCGGATTACAGGTGTGAGTCACCACATCTGGCCTACAGTTTTCTATTGTTTTTTAAAATTCTAGCAATGTTTGAGCCAGAATGTTAAAGGTGAAAAAATGTATTTCAGTGGACCAGCATGTGGTGGATATAGTGGAAATTAAATTGAGAGATCTCAAAGGGTATATAAAATATAGTTACAAGAGTTAGAAAAACAAACTAATGTCTTGTCTTTAATCTCCAGGAATAAGGAATGGGGAAGAGAGCAGTGAATTTGTGTCTCCTTCTGCTAATAAAAGTGGTGTGAAAGGAAGGCAATGTGAAGGAGTAAAAATTTGCCAGTCAATAATCAATTAGTAAGATGGTTAGATACATAATCAACCTGCAGAAATAAACAGATTTCTTACACATTACCAATAACATGTTGTTTGTAAATTCTTTCTAATTTGGCCTTATTCATACTAGCAGATACTAAAATATTGAGAAGTAAATGAAACAAGAAATGTTCAAAACCTATGTAAGAACTCAGACAAACGCATAAAATATTCAACTAAATGGCAATATACCATGTTCCTGGATAGGAAGATTGCATATTATAAAGCAAAACAATTCTGATTTAAATCTCCTCAGAATTTTTTAAAGTAGATCTTGATTAGCTTATTTCAAAACTTGCATGGAAGAAAAAAATTATTAACATTATTAAATTTTAAAAGGAACAAAAATAGGGAAGGGACTTCTACTAAAAATCAAAACATACTGGCCGGGCGCGGTGGCTCACGCCTGTAATCCTAGTACTCTGGGAGGCTGAGGCGGATGGATCACTCAAGGTCAGGAGTTCGAGACCAGCCTGAGCAAGAGTGAGACCCCGTCTCTACTAAAAAATAGAAAGAAATGATCTGGACCACTAAATATATATATATATATACACATATATATATAAATTAGCTGGGCATGGCGGTGCATGCCTGTAGTCCCAGCTACTCGGGAGGCTGAAGCAGAAGGATTGCTTGAGCCCAGGAGTTTGAGGTTGCTGTGAGCTAGGCTGACGCCACTGCACTATAGCCCGGGCAACAGAGCAAGACTCTGTCTCAAAAAAAAAAAAAAAAATACTACACAGCTAGAATAAAACAGTAAGATATTGATTAGCCTAGGACTAAACAAACAGATCAAGAAAAAGAAGAGTTTAGGGTGACAATTCTTAAGTACATTTCTACAATCCTACAGGATTCCCCAGAGACTCCTCAGTAGGACGGGGCCTCAGTTGTCTGTAGCAACCTATTTATTAACACATTCTTTATTTGCTTTCCTCCCTTTCCCTTCTCACTTTTTCCATTCCTTCTCTTGTGCTTCCTCGGTTCCTCTCCCAATTAGAATATCTATATTTAAGTCATTTTCTGAGTCTACTTTTAGGAGAACCCAAACTAAGATAAGATATACTTAAGTTTTTGCTTTACATGCTTCTGTATAATATTAATTTTTCACAATGATAACATATGCACGTAGGACTTGTCATTCAAAAAATATAATTACAAAATTATTAGCCTGACCAAATCAGATCTGTTAATTTGAAATATTGTTTTAGGCTTTTATATTTTGTTTTACTAAGGGAAGACTTCACAAATGATAACAAATGTTTTCATATCATTCTACATCTCTCAAAATTTAGATCTAGAGTCCTACAAACATTTCCAGCTCATTCTGCTCTTCGTCTATAACATTTAGAGACTAATCATGTAGAATTATAGGAAAAAATCTCTAAAATTAAATTTTACAGATTTATAAATCTATAAAAATCTGACATTTATAAATCTGCCAACCCTCAAGTAAAACTACTTAATGGGATTTATCTGTCCCACATCTAAACATGTTTGAAAAAGTTTCATGTAGTATAATTTTGTAAGTAAAGGACATTTAGAAACATTATCATTGAAGAATATGTGAGTGTTAATCACCAAAAAGAATATGGGGAAGTCTGCAGAGCTCGATGTATAATCCAGGGAATGACAGGAGAATAGTCTCAACAACTGAGCTCAGGAAATGCCATTTATTTCTACTCTAAACTGAGATCTGTTCTTCAGATAGGAAGCAGGAAGTTGAGTGCTTATAAAGAAGGTGGTCTAAGAGGGATATGACATTATGCAGAAAAGCTGGAGTTAAAAGTAAAATGGTCAATAGAGAAAATCGTTTGAGAGACATAATTCACATGCAAGTGCCACTGCTTGGATAAACCACACAAACCTCAGCAGGTCAGCAAATGGATAGCTTTACCACAGTTGATAATGACAGGAGAGTAGAAAAGGGATATTGATTAAATGACATACAATATAACCATAGAATGGTGGGATTATGAGTAAGACAGAGAAAGACCTTTCAGTAAACACTCAAACAGGAGGAACTGACGTCTGTTCATCAAACTCTGTATGTCCTTATGAAGAAGAAGAAAAGGAAGAAGAAAAGGAAGAAGATAGGAGAAGAAGGAGAAGAAGGAGAAGAAGGAGAAGAAGGAGAAGAAGAAGAAGAAGAAGAAGGAGAAGGAGAAGGAGAAGGAGAAGGAGAAGGAGACGGAGAAGGAGAAGGAGAAGGAGAAGGAGAAGGAGAAGGAGAAGGAGAAGAAGAAGAAGAAGAAGAAGAAGAGGAAGAAGAAGAAGAAGAAGAAGAAGAAGAAGAAGACAACGACCTAAAATTAGCTGTAGCAGGCATTCTCTGTAACTGAAGAATAATTCAGCCTGGATCTGCTCAGAAGCCAAAAGAAATAAATGTAGCCAAGGCAATGGAAAATTTAAAGACATGGTAACCAATATCTTCATATCCCTTCAATTCTTAGTGAGAAAGAAGCATAAATTAAAACCAGAGCTACATGGTACACTAGAACTATGTATGATTCCTTCATTAGTGTAGGTTCTGCTATTCTCAATTGTATGTTCATATTATCCCATATCAAAATTGCCCCTTTGACTACTAACAGCAGGTATTTCAAACACCAGGAATCAATAGATAAACAGTAGTCAAGATTCTGATATTCAGGATACCAGATACCCATACTTGGTGAGTAGCACACAATATAGATGGTTCCTAAGTCAGGAATTTAGAGCATGTGTTAAAAGAAAGCAAGAGCTTGGAAACAGTGAGAAAGGACTAGGAATCTGTCTGTTCAGGGTTAGTGGTTATCTTATGCCTATTAGTTCACAATAATATAATAGTGAAGAATTATTTTTCCATTAGAGAATAGAACCAATCTTTCAATTCAGTTGATGTGTATACTTAAAGTGAAATAATTTTTAAAATGGGTGAAGACTTAGCATGATGTACTCTGGCACCTTTCAAGAGACCTCTTGAAAAAGCGTTTAGTCAGCAAGTTCAAGGTCAGAGAAAGATGACATAAAGCCCAAAAGAAAGATTTTTGTAGTTTAGCTAGTTTCTTAATGATCTTATGATCACGGTGGCTTAAAATGATAACTATTTTGTTTGCTTATAATTCTGTGGGTCAGAAATTTGAGCTGGCTTCAGTTGAGTGGTTTGTTTGCTGATCTCATGTGGGGTCACTCACACAGATGCTATTATCTGGAAGTCACTAGGGATGCATGGTCCAAGATGACCTTACTCAGAAGTCTGGCGGTTGGTGACAGCTTTGGCTGAGCCTCTGTCTCCATGTGGTCTCACATCCTCAAGGAGACTAGCTGAGGCTTCTTCATGTGGTGATGGCAGCATTCTATGAATACAAGGACAACAGCAATAGCTTCAAAGGATTCCTGACACCTAGGCTCAGAAGTCCCACAGTGTTGTCCACTTCATTCTACTGTTAAAGCAAGTCACAAGGCCAACCCAGATTCAAGGGTGCAGAGAAAGGATTTTATCTCTTGATGAGAGAAGTAGCAAAATCACAGTTACAAACAAACACTTGTACACAGATGGGAGGAATCACTGTAGCCGTCTTTGTAAACAATCTACCACAACTAGGGAGATACCTTTGTCCTTTAGGAGCTGGATCAGAAGTTGAAAAGGCCACAAGAGGCCTCCATACAAAAGACTACTCAATATATTGATAGTGGGATCTTAGAAGCAGACTGGACCACTGAGTGTTTAAATACTAAAAGAATTAGAGGAAACTCTTAACAAGACAAACCAAAACTCTTTTCATTCAATCAAATATTGCTATTTCTGAAATAATCTAGTACTAGAAAATGGGATATCATTTTTAACAATCATATCTTTTCCCAAATACTTACTTTGTTTATCTGAAATTCTTCTCTGCCAGATCTTCTGATGGCTGACTTCTTCACAGTACTCAAGAATCAGCTCTAATTTTTCCTCCTCAGGGAAACCTTTCCTGACCACTCTATTAAAGTTAACCTCTCCCATTTCACTATTACATTTTCTTCATAGCAATATTACTATTTGAAATTACTTTAATATTTATTCACTTGTCTATGATCTGCTTCCCTCACTAGAATGTAAGCTCCATGACATTTGATATTCTATCCATTTGTTTAGCATACTAACATCAGCTAGTGATTAGTGTTTGAAAAGGTACCAAGATGAGGACAAGATTTTGATAATTACTTCTCCACTAATATCCCAAGTTTAATTCAATCTCTGCTATAAAGCAAAAAAATAGATAATGCTATCTCATCATCTCTGGGCTCAGAGCTTACCAACTTTGTCCTGTACAAACATGTCTGTTTGAAACTTCCCATTAAGTTACAAATTCCAGTCTTTGGAAGACATATAATTCACTTCAATTCCCTTCATTCACAATTTTCTTTGTAAAACTGAGAAAATACTCACCTCACTTATTATATGAATTATAGGATAGTCCCCTTGTAAAATGAGTAGTACAATACCTGGCGTAGTATAGGTACTCAATAAATGGTATTTACTGCTGTTATTATCCACAATTCAATTGTGATTCACTGGGCTTGCGCATATCTCAAGCCCAATCAATATTCCATTAATTTTTGCTTTAAGTTACCAACTCCAGTCTTCTATTTCTAAAGAATTTTCTGACTCCTGAGAAGGTCCTAGAAAACACCTAATCATTGATGTTTGCAATTTTCCAACGTCCGAAGTGGAAGCAGAACACTACTGGCATTCATAGAGTTAGAATAACACATGCAGTATCAGATAAGATACTCTTTCTACACGTGGCCATTGGTGTTCTTAACTGCTAAGCAGTCTTTCCAATTTTCTCAATCTTCTGGCATTCTAGCTGTTTCTTCCCACTTCACAAAACCCAGGGCCTCCAGCTAAGCTTGTGTCACTCATTCAGGTGGTGATCTCCCCACTTTTTCTATTCCTTATAATTCCATGTTTCAACAGTGGGCAACTTCTCTTAATAATGATGATTTTTAGACTATCCATGCCTCAGATATTTTATCATCTTACTTTTATTAATGTTTTCATAATGATTTCTACTCACATTTTGTAGCACAGCACGAAATCTTTTCATTAAGCTAAATTTGCATTAATGTAACAACTGAAACATCCTGAATCTGAAAAGTCTGCTGTGTTTGTCTTAGGAGGGTGTTTTCCTTAGATATAAGAACATTAGTTTGCTCAAATCACAGGCTCCTTCTCATCCTCCTGTTAAAATACTTCCTATTTATTCTTATTGATATGTTAGATACCACCTCACAGGTGAGGGCAGCATGTGATATGTCCCTGTAATCTTTTTCCTCATCATTGATCAGTCACTTCAGGATCCCTAGAGCACCATCTTGGACTCATTGGGTCATTTCCCTACAGAAAAGTCTTATAAGAAGATATTTTTGTTTTATATTTCTAAACTGCTCTCAAACAGTTCCTTTTTCTTCTTTATTTTATCCCTATAATGAGGCAATTAATAAACAATTAGGTTCAGTTATGTCATAACTGACATAATTAGCTGTCATAAACAGCTAGTGGCAGGTTTGATGTTATAAGCCAAGTCTTCTTGATTCCCCACACAGGGATCAACAAATCACTTTCGAGAAAAGATATAGGACTTTGTTTGCTATGTCAGGGAGGGCTCCATTAACCTAAGAAAAATGGGTTATAGCAGTTACCATAGTAAATTCTGATTTTTTTCTCTTGGTAAAGAGGATTGGTAAATCTGACATAGGGATTTTTAGGAGTATGTAATGACAGTGTACCACGATGGTCCATAAGAGATCCTTATCAATGATATCATAGTTTAAATTAAAACATTGAAGAAATTATGTGGCTTTGTTGTCTCAAGGAAAAACATGATCTCCTTTGAAAATTTGACATGTTTTATAGATTATAACATTTATATAAAAGCGTTTTGAAAACTCGGGGCTTTAAAAAGCTGTTATGACCTACCTCTCATTGAAATTCATTTTGGTAAAATCCAGGGGTGAGAGGCAATATCTAAGTTTTCTTCCGGCTCAGGTATAGTATTATTTTGTCTAAGGACCATATTCTTTTCAAAGAAAACAATATTTGCAACTATAAGCTCTAAAAAAGAAAAAAAAAAAAACCTTTGAAATTGGATACAGATTTATACGAGTGACGAAAAAAGATTTCTAAAGAAGGCCTATTTGGGCGGGGCATGGTGACTCATGCCTGTAATCCTAGCACTCAGAGTGGCTGAGGAGGGAGGGTCACTTGCACTCAGGAGTTGGAGACCAGCCTAAGCAAGAGTGAAGCCCCGTCTCTACTAAAAATAGAAAAAATTAGCCAGGTGCACACCTGTAGTCCCAGCTTCCTGGTAGGCTAAGGCAGGAGGATCGCTTGAGCCCAGGAGTTTGAGGTTGTAGTGAACTATGATAATGCCACTGCATTCTATCCAGGGCGACAGAGCAAGATTCTGTCTCAAAAAAAAAAATTCTTATTTTATATTCCTCATAATACCACCCCCTGTCTATTTTCCCTTCTCTCATAAACATGGTGCATATTTTTGTCTTTGCTTTCCTACAACGCACTTGTTCTAAACTCAATTCAACAAATATTTCTTTAGCAACTACAATGTATCACTATGCTATGTAGAACCAGGGAAAAATTGCTTCTGCCCATGCCATTCCATTGAAACTGTACTAGGAGAATACCATGAAGCTCCTAATTGCCACATGCAAGGAATATGTTTGATCCTTATGTTTCTTGACTTCTCTGTAGCATCTGATGATTTTGTTCACTTTCACCTTCTTGAAATTCTCTGTTCTCTTGTAATATGTGGCAGCTCATTTTCTTCTTTTGCTTCAACAGTTCCTTTATATTTTCTTAGTAGAAAAGGCTACAGAGTGGGGTACAGTGAAGGTTATTATGGGAAAATTGTTCTACCAAATTTTCCCTTGATAAAAAGTCATGGGACCCCAATATATATATACAGTCTATCAGGAACGTGACCTTAGATTCAGCAGATACATCTCTTTGTTGTAAGTTTTCTGAGAGCAAGGTCTTCAATGTCTTCACATTATTCCCAGAAGTTAGAAGAATTTTGAGCACAGAATGGGCAGTCAACAAATATTTTTATAACAGCTTTACTGAGAAATAATTCATATACCATTAAATTCACCCCTTTAAAGTACACAAATCATTTTTAGTATATTGATAGAGTTGTGCAACAATTACCTCTACATAATTTTATAACATTTTTGTCATCTCAAAAGGAAACTCTTCACCCATTGGCAATCTCTTTCTAACCTCTCCCTTTCTCTAGACCCTAGAAACCACTAATTTATTTTCTGCCTTTATGAATTTGCCTATTTTGGACAGTTTACATGAATTTATACAATATGTGGCCATTTTTGTCTGGATTCTTCTACTTAGTGTAATGGCTTCAAGGTTTATTCATCTTATAGCATATATCAGCACTTCATTCCTTTTACAGCTCAATAATATCCCATTAAATGAATATATCACATTTTTGTTTATTCATCAGATGATAAAACATTTGTATTGTTTCTTCTTTTTGGCTATAATGAAAATGCTGCTATGAACAATCATGTATAAATTTTAGTGTGGGCATATATTTTGAATTCTTTTGGGTATATACCTCAGAATGGAATTTCTGGGTCATATGGTAACACTACCAAACTGTTTTGCAAAGTGGCTGCATGATTTTACAATCTCACCAACAATGAATGAAGGTTCCAATTTCTCTATATCCTTACCAACACTTGTTATTGTTTATCTTTTTTATTTTAACCACACCAGTATATGTGAAGTGGTGTCTCCTTGTGATTTTAATTTGCATTTCACTAACAGTTAATGATGCTGAGCATCTTTTCACATGCATATTGGTCATTCATATAGTCAATAAATATTTGAGGAATGAATGAATGTATACAGTTATAAACTCTGTGACAGGCTCTCAAGGATGTCACTTACAGATATTCAGATAGTCATTGTCTAATAGCAATGAAAGATCAGCAGCAGCAAGGAGTGTGTTATAATTTTGAACTGTTCAAAGATAAACTTAGGCAAATTAAATTTCGAAGAACTTATTTGAGTCAATAACAATTCATGAATTTGGCAGTGCCAGACCAGAAGCAATTTGGCACTCCACTAGCGGATAGAAGAGGAACACTTTTATAAGGTCTTTAATGGAAGCAAGACAAAGAAAATATACTTTATTAATTAAACTAGAGAGTTCCTGGTTAGAGGAACTAACCAGGAACTCACTAGTTATTTGGCAGTTTCTGATTGTAAAATCTCTAGTTAGAGGTTAGTTGGTAGTTTCTAATTAGCTAAGCTTAAGTTTTATTTTGCTGTTTACATTGAATTGGGCTTAGGTTTGCTCACATAGGAACTCAAGGCACTGGAGCTGTCTCAGCCTAATGGTCTCCCAGTTTTAAAAAATTTTAACAGTACTCAACCATCTTAGTTAATGTAGCTAATGTCAAAACTTGTTTTCCCTTGCTCAATAAATATTGACATTGGTTTTGAAATTATCAGAGCTGATGAGTATACCCATTCTGATTCCAAATTATTTCAAAGAGAAAAAAAGGACAAAAAGTCAGAGAGTTATGCAGAAAAACAATATATCAATTGTCAGAAAAAATGATGCAGCAATTTGATAGGTAAGGTCTGAAATGAAGCAATAAAACCTGAACCATTTAGCATGCTATAGAATACTGTCCTTGATAACATCACAGATGTGGAAAAGACCTTGAGAAATCATCTGCTTTTTTCCTGTATCACTTGGAATATCTAGGAAAAAGATTGAACAACTCATCTCAAAACTAATCCAATGTTAATTGTGCTTGAGTTAATAGCTGTGAATTAAACCCTCACTTGTTTAGAGATTTTTTTACCTCTACCTGACTTAAAAAAGATTTAGGACCATGTGTTTATCCTGTTACATCCCTGATATAGATGAAGAAATGGTCCAAAGTTTCTTCTCTTTAAACATCATTATTAGGTTTCCCTTGAGCAATTTTTCAAGGAAAAATCATCGCAATTAATATCACTTTAATTGTTCTACAAATGTTCCCTTTCTTAAGAAATGGAACCCAAACAGAGTACTCTAATAAAGATCTCACAATACAGCATCTGAAAGAATTACTTGGCAATTTATAGAAATACATTGTAGCCAAATAGCTGTGTTTTAGTCTTTCTAAATTAATTTTAGCAATGCCTGGACTTTGCATCCCTTTGACAAGAAAGACAAGACAAGAAAGTCTTGTCTTCAGAGTGTAACTTAAACCCAAGCTCCCTGAGGAGTAGCAGCAAAGAAAGCTTACTGTGATTATATTTAACTTTTTTCTCTTTCACTGTGGAGGGAATTTGTAGTTTTAAATTCCAATTTTGTTAGGATTTCAAATGCAGTTTCTAGATGATAGAGGAGAGGAAAACTGGCTTATAACATTTGGGTGACTAAGAGACAAGAGTTATGGCTCTAATCAGTTTTAACTTTCCTATTTAAAGTACTAATAAGCAATATGTGATAAGGAATAATTTTTAAGGTAACTGATTATCCATCTTAATGTTAGAATATTGTAGATCTTAGATGATGGTTTAAAAATAATCCAAAAAACTCATATACATTCAATTTAAAAAAATGTTTTATTTGTAATCAGAAGGTACCAGAAATATCTAATCTTTTCAAAAGCCTTGTATGTTTGTTCATTATAAATATTATTTAAGCATTGTCTTTAATTAGCTACGCATTAATGCTTATAAAACCATTCTTGCTTGTAAAACCATTCTTGCTTATAAAACCATCTTTTGAAATTTATTAGTTTCCTACCTGGCTGAATTTTAGAACCTTCTTTTAAATGGTCTTGCCCAAATAACTGGTTTGCTGCTTACAAGAATAGAATTAATATATACCACATCAGGGCTATCTCACATCTATAGGAAAGTTGTATTATAATAGAAAAGTATTGGGTTCGGTCTGCCTAGCATTCATTTCTTCATCTAACAGCAACCCTATTTCCTTTTGGGTAATAACTTCTAACCCTATGAACACAATCAGATGGGACTAACATTCTCCTAACCAGTGGATATCCCTATATCCCAAACTAGGCCAGCTGGAATAGTAGTGTATGATCTTTAAAACTGTGTAGCCTTTTCATTATAAAATAAAACACAGATACAGAAAACCACACAAAACAAATGTATGGTTTAGTGAATTATTATAAGGCAAACACTCCTGTAAATACCACCCGCATTAAGAAAAAGAACTTTTCCAGTCACTTCAGAACGCCCTTCATTTTGCTGATCCCAAAGACGATTCCTTCCTTACAAAAATGATTATCAATCATCCTGACTTTCATAAGTTTCTTCCACAAACACAGTAACAACCACAGGCCTGTAGATATTCACATTTTAGGGTTTGGGGGACATGCTATAATCTAATTCTGTTATAAATGATCTCCAGATAGTTTTGCTATCCTGCTTCTCACTCTAATTTTATTTAAGAATTTGAGAAAATTCAAAAACTGCTGCCACCTCAACACCTTCTTTCCAGAATTCCTGAAATTTGAATCTTGAATAGACTGATAAAGATGATGAAAACAGTTGAAATTCATTCTTTTCAGTGGAGATGTCTTAACTATAATTTTGCTGATAAAACTTTCCTAAAGTTCTTATTTATTGATGTCCAGAGTTGGCTCAGTTCTCACTAACCTTCTGACAAACAGCTTTCTACTTAAGTTAGCCAGAGTTAGTTTTTTGTTTGAAAATGAAGAACCCAAACTATAATGAAAATTTAAAAGTCAGTAGTGAAACTTCTGGTTTTAGCTCCAACATTTAAAAAATTTGAAAGTTGTCACTGACATGCTTACAGCAAGAACAATCTGGACAAAAATCAGTAATTTTCTTGGGCCTATCAGAGAACTAATGCTTTGGAGAAGATCACCATCCTGAAATCTGGAGAGATAGGTGCTCCTAGAGAAATACAGAGCAACTGATATCTGCTTAACTTGGAGCAGAAGCCACTGGAGACATAAACTAGTAGGAACACTTAAAACTGGTAGTTTTGATAAACTACTACAGGCTAAGTATAAACTAGAGTGAGAGAGAGAAACTCCTGGAGACTACAGTCTTAGGAGGTGCCCACACTTTCATGGTCTTTCTCTGTAGGAGTCTTAACAAGTCCTTATGATGAGGATCCCAAAAAAATTCACTCTTTGGTTCTGGCAGGGATAGAAGTGTAACCATTATGAACCACATATAGATACCTCTCCATAAAAAAGGTCTGCTTTCAAGAGAAAAATTCTTCACCAGAGCATAATTCTGATAATTTTTCCCAGGTGGGAAAAGGGAATTCTTGCTCACTTCTGCTCCCTTCTGTCTTCCTATTTCACATAAAGTGTGAGAAAGGGAAACCCCAGTCAACTGGGGACAAGGCTTAGGAAATAGATTGAGAACATTGCAGCCAGAGAATAGGAAGTAGGGCATAAAAGCTATACCCATGAAGAAAGAATAGAAACATTTGTGAATGTCATAGAATCAAGGCTCAGCCTACTAAAAAAGTGAGACTCAACCAGAAGATTATAAAGTACTTTTTTCTCCTTCCACACATCTTATCACCATACCGGTAAGTTACAGATTATACTGAAAGAGCTGCAAGACACAGACTCTCTTTGACAAACAGTGTATATGAAATCTCAAGAGTTGAGACAAAAAAAAAATCCAAGAACACTAGAGAAATTTGAAGTCTTTGTTACCTATAACTACAACAAACATTAAACAACACATCTCCTAGCCAGATTAACATATATCTGCTCACAAAAGGCCTATTTGTCTCAGTTCCTATTACCTGATACAACATGTCTAGCTTTTAACATAAAATAACAAGGCACAGTGGATGGCAAGAAAAAACAGTCTGAAAAGATAAAGCAACTATGAGAACAAGACTTAGATGTGTCACAGATGTTTGAATTATAGGGAATTTAAAATTTAAGGACTTTAGTGGAAAACATGGAAAAATGCAAAATCTAATGGTAATATAAGCAGAAAGATAGAAACTCTCAGAAAGAATCAAAAGGAAGTGCTAGAAATAAAAATAGACTAACAGCAACGAAGAATGCCTTCAATGAGCTCATCAGTAGACTTAACATGGCTGAAGAAAGGATCAGTGGACTTGTAGATAGTGGCATAGAAACTTACCAAACTGAAATACAAAGAGTAAAACCAATGAAAAAAGACAGAAGATAGTGAGAGGATCAGTTGAGGCATCCAAGACAGCCTGAGCAATCTAACAAGATCCCCATCTCAAAGAAATGAAGAAAAACAAACAAAACAAACAACCAGAAGAGAACATCCAAGAACTGTGGGACAATATCAAAAGATGTAACAGATGTATAATTCTAATACCAGAAGAAGAAAAATAAAACAGAGCAAGAGAAATATTTAAAGTAATAATAGTAGCCAATAATTCTCCTAAATTAATAACAGACACTAAACCACAGATCTAGGAAGCTCAGAGAACACCAAATAGCATAAATACAAAAACAAAAACAAACCACACCTATGCATATCATATTCAAAGGCAAAGAGGAAATCTTTAAAGAACCCAGAGGAAAAAACCACCTTGTGTATACAGGACAATAGATAAAAATTATAACAGACTTCTCATAAGAAACTACACAAGCAAGAAGAGTAGAGTGAAATATTTAAGGTGTTGAAAGAAATAAAAATCAACCTAAAATTCTATACCCAGTGAAATTATCTTCCAAAAGTGAAAGAGATAAAAATATCAGTAGCACAGCAATATGGCAGAACAATCCTGAAACCTTCCTTCCATAGAACATCTAAAAATGTCCTATAAGATTAAAGATAATCTGTTTTAAATTATTGAATGAGTTTGCAATAATCTATGGGAAATCCACTGAAGACAGGATTGAATCAGGAAGATATGAAAATTTTGAAGCCATAAAATTCTTGGCCAACTGCATGGGTCACTAAGCTACCATGCAGAAGAAGACATGAGAACAAAGTCTTGAGTAAACCAAAGACTATAATATATAAAGGTGGAACCCTAGAATGCCTACAGTCTTAGGGAAAGAGTAAGCTAGAAAAGAAGAAACTTGACCCTGTTGATAATAAATAGATGACATGTCTCGTCATTGGCTCTGGACAGAAGTCTCCCCACACAAAATTATGACTATTTTCTGACCTTCACAAGAGTTTGGGACCCAACTCTACATTAATGGAAGGCTGAGATTTAAGTGAAGTTGAGTGTATTATGTTTCCAGGCCCCCGGAAGAAGAAAATACAAACACTCTCTGGAGAAAATACAAACTCTCTCTCTTATGCCTGCCTCAAGGAATTCCCACAGATAGAGTTCCAAGTATTATTTAATAATAATTTTAAAATTACAAACACAAAAGGAAACAAGCCATCAGAAACAAGAGTAAAAAACATAGTGGATAATAAGATCCTCACAGACTTCAGGTATTGAAACTACTAGATAAAATTTTTTTAAAACTTTGTTTACTACGTTTGCAGAAATATAACAAAGACTGAAAAACTTGAGCAAATGAAAAAGATAATCGAAACTAATAAGGAAAATTTGAAAACTAACCATACTGAACTTTTGAAAGTGAAATTGTAATAAATGAAATTTAAAACTCAATCAAAGGGTTAAAAAGCATATTAGATACAGCTAATTAGAATTAATAAATAAATCATAAAACTAAAAAATGAGAGACAAAAATGAGAAGCTCTGAGAGACAAACAGGTGGAAAATACTAAAGAGAGGTTTAGAGACATTGAATATAAAGTGAGGAGGCCTAATCAGAGCTCCAGGAAGAGGCAATTCAAATAAGGAGAGAAAATATTTGAAGAAATAATGGCTAAGAATTTTCTAAAGTTGATGAAAGACATCAATTGTCACATTCAGAAAACTCAATAAATCCCAAACAATATAAATAAAAGAAATATCCACCTAGATGTATAGAATGAAGCTACATAATAACAAAGACAAGAAGAAAATCTTAAAAGAAACTAGAAAGAAAAGACAGAATACCCACAAGGGAGACACAATTAAACTGACAGCTAATTTCTTAATAACAACAGTGGGCCAGGTGCAGGCTATAGTCCCAGCTACTCAGGAGGCTGAGGTGGGAGGATTGCTTGAGCTGAGGAGTTCAAGCCCAGCCTGGGAAACATAGTGAGACCCCCCCCCATCTCTAAAAAATCAAACGAACAAAAAAATAAAAAAAAAATCCAATGGGAGTCAGAAGATAGTAAAATAATATATAATTGAAAGATATTCTGAGAAGGAAAATAAAATAATAATACTAGCCCCCCCAAAAATCGAAAACTGAGAGGATTTATCACCAAAAGACCTTCACCGAGGGAACACAGAAAGAATGTACTTCAAGAGAAAGGCAAGTAATTCCAGTAGGATGTGCTGAAATGCACTTCTCAAGAAGGAATGTTGGAACTTTACTGAAACAGGACTCTAATGATCCATATCTAAGGACAACTGTATTTATTTCTTCCAAGCATGGTTTTAGGTTGACATATATTTGATTTTACCAACAGGTTAAAAAGATTTGTTACTAAGAACCTGGTGTGCTTTCCAGGCAATATACTTAAAAAAAAAATTTTTTTTTAAAGTTCCTGGCTGGATGAATATAATAGGAGAATATTTTATATTTCTGTAGTCCAAGAAACTTGCTTTTGGCTAACATGTACATTTCTGGGACAGCTTGCTCTATCTGAATCAGAAAGCAGAGAAAAGAAGCAGTCAGATCAGCAGGAAGAACAAATGTTGCAAATGAAAGAAAACACAGACAGATGGTTGAATGTGTGTTAGATCACACTGAACCATTGTGAAGGCAAGTAAGGACATTAATTGTTCAGAGCATGCACATAGTGAAATGGGGAGAAATTATTCAATATTTTCAGATGGATTCCTGATACTCTATACAGAAAGATCACTAATATAGCTGCATGGTGTTGTCCTGGAGGAAATGAAAAGACTTGGCATTTCCCCTCAAAATCCATCTTAGTTTCACATTACCAGAGAAAATATTTTCATTTATCATTACAGCTATTTTTGTATGGCTTTTTCATTGGTTTAAAGCTGGGAAATATCAGAAAAATTTGAAGAGATTTGCTTATTAAAAAGTCAGGTTACAAGTCCTCATTATTTCAACTGGTGCCAGAGATACTTCAATAATTGCAATTTGTTTTTTAAATGTGAGAGCTTTGCCTGTCTAAAGCAACATTATGAAGAAGGAAATAGTATCTCCCATCATATCCTACATTTAAAATTAACTTTTCTTTCCTTTAACATCTTCTTCCCTAGGAAGATTTGACCTCCAGAGCCAAAATTACTGTTCCTAGCTACATTTATCTCAGCTGGGTATTAAGAGAACCCAATATTATCTAATTTACACTATAGTATTTCTAACTGGTATCCCTTCAAGGGTTATATTTTTTTAAAAAAATTCTTTTTAACCAGAATGAAACACTAATTTGTAGAACGTCCAGCAACATGGTAAATTTCTGAACATCCACTATACTAAAGGTGGCATATTTAAGAAACGATATATTTTGAGGATAATTGACTAGCCATATGGAGGAAAAGTGAAATTAGACCCCTACCTCAGACCACAGACAAACCTAATAAAAGATTAACAATTAATTATAATGAAGTTAAAAATAAAAGCATAAAATCAACATGTATAACAAACAAGTAAAGCCATTATAGACAGTGTTTAAGAGCACAGGCTCAAGAATGAGATTGCATAGGTTCAAATACTACCTACACCACATTGTAATCTTTTGACCTTAGGCAATTTATTTAATCTCCTTGGGCCTCAAATTTCCTCATCTATAAAAGGAGATAATAATAAATCTATTTTGGGGGGTAGCTGAGAGCTATCGGTATTGCCCATAATATATTAAAGGGTTAATTAAATCAATAAGAAAAAGGCAACCAATCAACTAGATACTCAACATTAATAAAAATCTATCTATCCTTTTTACCTGATTTTCAGTTACTCCCCAGCACAAATTCAACACATCAAATTGTCCTAGTTCATATTCTCTTTAAATTGGGTATCTTCTTCAGTGATTAATTTTGGATGGCAACTTGACTGGTTTGAGGAAGACCCACATAGCTGGTAAAGCATTATTTGGGGATATGTTTGTAGGGTGTTTCTGGAAGAGACTGGGATTTGAATCAATAGACTAAGGAAGATCCAACTTCACTCAATGTGGGTGGGGCACCATCCAACTGGTTGAGGGCCCAGACAGAACAAAATGGTGGAGGAAAGCTGAATTCACTCTCTCTTTTCTGCAGCAGGGACACCCATCTTCTCCTGCCATTGGACATCAGAATTCCAGTTTCTCTGGTCTTTAGACTCCAAGACTTGCACCAGCACCCCACTCTCCTAGGTTCTCAAGTTTCAAATTTGGACTGAGTCATGCTACTGGCTTCCCTGGTTCTCCAGCTTGCAGATAGCATATTGTGGAACTTCTCAGACTCCAAAATCACAGGAGCCAATTCCCATAATAAATTCCCTTCCATCCATCTGTCTGTCTATCTCTGTCTATCTGTCTATCTCTATCCTATTGGTTCTGTTTCTCCGGAGAACCCTGACTAATACAACTTACCTGTTTCGTACCTTTGCTGTTACTGTTATCTCAGTCTAAAATTCTCTATCCAGTCTCTGCAAATGAAAATATCACCTCTATTTTAAATTTGAACTCAAATCTTGCCTTCTCTGTGGAGTGTTCTTAATTAGTCAGCCAAAATGGCACATTCTCTTTCTCTTTCTCTCTTGGAATTTCTAAGGAGCCTATAATATTAGTTTCTACATATAATAAAATCTTCTTTTGTTCTTTCAGTGTGATGTGTGTACATATTTTATCTCCTACAGAAATTTCTAGATTTTCACAGGTAAGAATTTTCTTCTTCTACTTCTATAGCCCCACAGTGCTTAGTAAGTACTCATCATATAAATGTTTAATTTTTTGTTTGTTTTCCATGACACTGATCTACTACAGGGCAATCAGTGAGAAAGTATATGGAATTCCCACACCCAAAATCTGTCCACTACCACCACCAAGTCCCACCTTGCCCCACTCCCCACATACACACTTAGAAAAAGAAACGAACATTTGGGCATATAGTTCCTTTTTTATTTACACTTAACTATAAATGTAAGATGATTTGAGCTGTTTTTAAAGGGTGCAGTATGGAGTGTAGGATGAAAGGGGGAATGGGTTAAAGAATTAAGGAGGCTATTTCAGTGGTTAAGGTGAAAGGTGATGGTGGCTTGGACAGGATGGTAGCAGAGGAGGTCAAGAGAAGGGATCAGATTCTGGATACATTTTGAAGCTAGAGGCAGCATATTTGCCTGCAGACTAGACACAGTGTGAGAGGGAAGGGCCAAGGACTATGGTAAGTTCCAGAATGCCAGCTGTATAGCCAACCTCAGAAAACAAACAGTTCTGAGCAAGAGGATGGATGGGGGAAGGGATAGGTATCCAAATGAGATGGGCAGAATATCCCAGATTTGAATATTTGAAAATTATATTAGTAGTCACAGAACAGATACAGTGAGCATATAAAAAAATTAAGAGTGATACATATTAATAGAAAATAAACCAATAAACAAACCAGGCAATTATTAATCCAAGGAAAAACAATAGGTATGTGAAAAAAGGTATATAAACATAGATTTATTTTAGCTTTTCAAGGAACAGTATTTTTTATGGTATTAATAATGTAAACACGGACTAATTGATTTAGCAAAAGCTTGTGATGTGACTCTACTGGAGGGATGATGGAAAGGGAAAAGGTACAAAGAACTAAATAAATATTTTCTATAACAGGAAGTCAATAGATGAAGTATAAAATTATCAAATCAAGAAATAGGATTATAAATTTATTTAGGCATGGAGACAAATATAGAGGAAACTGCTAAAAATAGTGAAAAATGATACCTTATATGGTAAGGGTTCTCAAATTTTAGCATGAATAAGAATCACAGTTTACTGGACCCCATCCTCGGAGATTTTGATTCAATGGGGTGGACCCCATGAATGTACATTTGTAAAAAGCTCACTGGTGATGCTACTACTCTTAGGTCCAAACTTTGAGAACACCTGCTATAGAAAGTAGAACTAGGAATTAGAAACAGTTGAGCAAAGGACACCTGGTTTTTATTATAATTATTTTAGTACAATGGCTCTCAAACTTGGCTGCTCATTGGAATCACTTGGGGAGCTTTAAAAACTAGCAATGTCTAGATCCCATCCACATAAATTGTGATGTAATTTATCTGAGGTGCAACCTGGTATTAGTAGTTTTAATAGCTCTCCAGGTAATTTTAATGTGTGGCTAAGCTAGAGGACCACTTTTTGAGTATAATTTTAACTATGTGTATAAATTAATTTTTAACATAAAAGTAATTATCTGTATAGTTTCCATGGGAGTGGGAAGACTAAGAGCTGGAAGACGTGGGATCATGTCTGCTATGATCCTCTGCCATAAGCCAGCTCTGTATCCTTGGGAAAGTCACAAAATCTATCGGGGCTTCATTTTCCTCATATGTAAAATTATGATGTTGGACTAGTTGTTCTGAAATCTCCCTTCCAACTTCACATTTTTATGGGTAATAGCTATAATGCCCTATGCTATAAAAGTGTACGACAACAAAAATACTTGATGTGAAGCTGAGAGTGATTATTATTATAGGGAACTGTGTTATAAAGACATATATTATTTCTTTTTAACTAATAATATATATAACTAATTATATATATACACACACCACTTTTCCACCATTGTCTATTTATTGTACTCAGTACAATAATCAATTAATCAATTCACCCTGGAAAATAAAGATGAAAACAGTTGAGATGAATTTATACTTGATGGTAGAGCAGTGCGTCACTCTCTCCCAAACATCATTTGCTAAATTGCATCCAAAAAGAGGATAAAACAGTCTACTCTAGGGTTATAGTAAGTTATTTTCTTGATAGTGATAATGAGCGTATCCTGATCTTTCTACTGGCCCCATACTTCTTTCTACAAGCAGCACTCTTTTGCAAGATGTCTGCCCCTAGCTAATTTTAAGGGGGCAGTATATGGTCATAAGTTCAGGCAAACCAAAGCATAATAAGTTCTCACTTAACATCATCAATGGGTTCTTGGAAACTGCAACTTTAAGCGAAATGATGTATAACGAAACAAATTTTACCATAAGCTAATTGATATAAATAAAAGTTAAGTTCCTAATTTCTGATCACAAAAATATCACAGAACTTCTAAATAAAGACCAAAATATTTCTAATATTAAACATTAAAATAAATGTGAGCTACACACTCATTTAAGAAAGATTAATAAAAAACAAGTAAGAAACCTATTTATCCCATTATTCCAGTTCAGAGTCAAGGGTGGTTGGAGCCTATTCTGGCAGCTCAGGATACAAGGTGAGAACCAGCACTGGCAGGCCACCTTTCCGTCACATGGTGCACTCACATACACACCCACACTCACACATACTGGGACGATTTATACACTCCCGTTCACCTAACGGGCACATCTTTGGGATGTCTGAAGAAACTTGAGTACCTGGAGAAAACCCACCCAGACGTGGGGAGTACATGCAAACTTCACATAGGCAGTGGCCCCAGCCTAGAATTGATTTTTTTCTTATCGGTGTTATAACAAAACCATGTCGAAGGAAATGATGTTATTCAAGGACCTGCTGTAATTGATTAGAGTAGTAAGTAAGCTCCCTGGTGACTTTGCATTACTGAAAGGTCTTACCCTGATTATCTGGGAGGCCTAGAATAATTGTATTGTCAATTCTCAACCCTGAATACTAACAGAGAGATTTGGGGAATGAGGATTGATATAGATAATCCAAAGGATTTTATATTGACTTTAGAATGTGCTATATAGAAAGAGATTCTAATTGCCTTCATAATTATGTTTTCATTTCCTTAGTTAATAGAGATAACTGATATTATGTAGATAGGGAAGAGAAATCAGCCTGAAACAATTCCACTCATATTTGTATAGTGTTTACAAATGCTTTCAAAAAATGATTTGATTCCTCATAACAACCTTGTGAGGTCTGTTAAGCAAGTAAAAGCCCTATTTTATCAGTTGCCCATAGTTATAGATGGATCATCAAGAGTAAGCTGTTTATAAAAGGAAAAGTGTTCATGTGCATGTGTGTTTGTCCCTGACTTTGACTTCCTGCCTTCCAAGAAACATTTTTGCCTAGATGGAAATCAGAAACTATAGTAATCTATTCCTGAAACAAAAGGTGAATTCTAAAATGAAATGAGGTCAGAGCTGTGTGCCATGATTTTGCAGGTAGTTAAAAATGAACTGAGAATTCACCATCTGGTGGGAGGCATCTTTGGGAAGCAGCTACCTTCTGTTGGACATAAATGAAAGGAAAGTTTGTTGAGCTATTTATTCTTCGGTGGTTGTGAAATGTCCTCATCTTTCAATCTCACACTTTTAGAATGGATGTTCTTAGCTAACACTGAGACTAATCTAATCAATTAATTTGTGCTAATTGAGAAGTTGTAGGAGATAGTCCCCTCTCTCAAATTCCTTCATTTGCCTTACCTTTCTAGGTAAAATATGAATATGTTATCAGAAGTTAAACCCTTCTTGTCTACTAAACTAGAAACACTGAGAAATTTTGGGTAAGGTAGAAAAGAAGATCAACGCCCAGGAGAAGAAAGATTGGTGTGCTAGCAGGAACTTGCAACTACCCTGAAATCACAACATCTATGCATAAGGACTAAAAAATACACACTTTTTAGTATATGTGCTGTCAAAGTGACTATGACACTTACTTTGAGAAAGCAGTTTGTGAATAAAGGTACCAGCTCTGTGTTCTTACAGAAAACCTTTGGAGGTCACTCAAAATCATTTTAAAAGGCTCTATAAATAATATTTTTAAAGGTAACCTTACAATAAATAACAATTCCACTCATATTTGTATAGTGTTTACAAATGCTTTCAAAAAATGATTTTATTCCTCATAACAACCCTGTGAGGTCTGTTAAGCAAGTAAAAGCCCTATTTTATGCATGAAGACACTGAGATTTGAAGAGATTAGAGTATAAGAAATGGTATAGCTAGTACATAGTGGGAAGAGAAGAAGGTGGAAGAGCTTGTATTCAAGCAACTATAATAACCACCGTCACCAATATTTATTGAACACTTACTATGTTCCAGTCATTATGTTAAGCATTTTAAAGGATATTATTGCATTTATAAAAATTATTTCTTAAAGCCCACTGATGAGTGGATACTAGTATGAGGGAAATAAAAAATGGGACAATTTCTTACAAAAAAGACTTAATTCAGTAAAACAATTTAGGGCAGATGATGATGACGATAACTATTACTAGCTGAACAACTATTATTTGCCAGACAATGTGTTAAGCATTTAATCTAGATTTTATCTAATTCCCACAACTACCTAAGAAGACAGGCATTATTTATTTCATTTTACACATGAAAAGTATGAGACACAGAGGGATTAAGTGACTTGGCCAAGATTATACAGCTGGTAAGTGACGAAACTTTCTACTATATGTCATGTGAAACCAAGTATCTGGTTACATTGAATTTTTTACTTTTTAAATCAACAGTTCCCAACCTTTTTGGCACCAGAGACTGCTTTTATGGAAGACAATTCTTCCACGGATGGAGGTGGGGAGTGTGGGATGGGGGTAGGCAGAGCTCTGGCAGTGATGCAAATGTTGGAGAGTGGCACAGATAAAACTCAATGGCCCACCACTCACCTCCTGCTGGGTGGCCCGACAATTTTTCCACAGACAGAAGTGGGGGGCCGGGCTGGACCTCAGACAGTGATGTGCAGCCTAGTTCCTAACAGGCCACGGACTGGTACCGAGCAGTTGGGGGCTGCAGCTTTAAGTGATCCTTTAATTGTCATGAAAACTCACCTATCATAGACCTAACTACATAACTGGTATTTTAAGTAATTTATTTGTGTTTCCCATGACTCTTTTAAAGCTCTTCAATATGAATAGTCTTCTTCTCCTTCTCTTGGATTAAAATTCAGGCAGACCCCATATTTTTTCTGGCCACTCTCAGGTAAAGTCCTATAATCACGTTAAACCACAAATACAGTCTGAGTACAGTAATTATAAGTGTGCAATAATAGATAATAATCAAAACTCCAAAATTGTTTTAACGTTAAAATCTTCCTGCCTCTTGCAATGAGGGCCTGCTGGAACTTGACCCAGGCAAGTTGGGAGTGGGTGCAGTTCCCCTTTCTTTCCCTAATCTTCTTTCCCTAGTTTAGTAACTACGGTTTCTGATTTTCTGTTTCCACTGGAGCTGAATCTGGGATGGGGGAGAAGAGATAAAAGGAATGAGAAAGGTTTTACCCGACTGTTATTGTTGTAAGTGGCTCTGTGTTCTCTGGGACTGGAAGATGTATAATTTGACTTTTTTTCCCATGAGACATTTTTATTGGCTACTTGGAAATCTCTGTTGAGAGTCTCTCAACTTCCATTTCTTTGATCTGGCTGAATGGATTTTATTCTGGCAGCTAATTACTCGCCGCTAGTTCCTAGAATCCTTTGGCACACCTCCACTTCCTTTCTTCTGAGGTCCCATCACCCCTCTAAGTAGCACTGTTTGACACAATCCAGTACAAATGCAATGCTGGCTGAGACAGATTGTCTCTTAGCCATAATGTTTTCCCCTCATCCCCTTGTTCTTTATGATGTGACATTTCCAACTTCTCTCATGAAGAGATGAAGTCTATTTTTCCTTCCTTTTGAAACTGGGGTGAGCCCAGTAAAATGTAGCAAAAATGATACTGTGTGACTTTCAGGCCTATACATTAAGAGATCTTGCAGCTTCTGTTTTTGCCCTTTTAAAGTCCTGAGTCACCATGTAAATTAGTCCAATTGCTGGAGAGAAAGGCTCAGCCAGACCCCAAGTGTTTTAGCCATGCCAGCTAAAGCACCAGATATCTTGGACATTTTGGATCCTCCAGCAGCACAGAGCAGAAGCAGACACCCCCGCCAACACAACAGAGACAAGACAGCCCTGAGCCTGCCCAAATTGCAAAATGTGAGCAAATAAATTTATTGCTTTTGTTTTAAGCTTCTATATTTTGGAGTAGTTTTTTGTTGTTGTTTGTTTGTTTGTTTTTGTTTTTTTTTTTTTAGCAGTACTATGTAACTGATACAAAGGCTATCTGGTTTACAGTAAAAACTCATGTATTCCTTAACATATTCTGGGAGAGCAGATAACTCTCCTTCCTGCTGCTACCAAAGTTGTCTGTCAACCCATTCCAAAGATTTCCCAAGTAGAGTCAAAGAGCAATCCCATCAAGTTAAATATACACTTAACATATTGCCCTAGAAATCCCACTCCCCCACTCTAGCCCAAGAGAAATGAAGACATGTTCACATAAAGACCTGTTCACAAATGCTCAAAACAGTTTTATCCATAATTACCAAAAACTGGGAGTAGTCCAAAAATTTGTCAGCTGGTGAACAGATAAATTGTGGTTCATCCATAAAACTGCTGATATACACAAAAACACAGATAAATCTCAAAAGCAATATGTTAATTGAAAAAAGGCAGACACAAAAAGCTGTGTACTATACAATTCCATTTATATGACATTCTAAAAGAGACAAAACTCTAGGGACAAAAATCAAACCAGTGTTGGTTAGCAGCTGGGAGTATGAGAAGCGTGTTGACCTCAAAGGGGTACTGGAGAACTTATGATGAGGTATTATTTACATGACTGCATACATTTGTCAAAGCTCATAGGACTATACACTTAAAAAGGGTTAATTTTACTGTATGTAAATTATACCTCAAAAAACCTGACTTAATAAATAAAATAAATCCACTTATGCCCTTCAACCATGTGAATAAATCAAACTATCCAAGTGGTCCTATTGAAGCCCCTTTCATTGAACTTGAGTGTCAGGTCCTCCACCCTAATCTCTTTGGGTGATGAGGGCTGGTAATCACAACATAGTATAGCTCTCTCTAAATTAATCATCCTCAAAAATGTCTTCAACCCTGCAAAAACCCAAACTTTTTATACTGTTACTGTGGGTGAGTCATCTAACATATTCTTGGCTATTTTATTTGAAAACTTGTATCCGGGTTATCATAACCTTCGGAATCTGCTCTCTGTTGTTCTTGGTGTCTGTGTTGAAATTTGTGATCTAATACTCTTTCATATATATTTATATACATTATTGTAAAGTAATACTACATAGAGAATCATGATTATTTTGATGTCAGTTGCTAGGAAATAATTATCTACTCATAGATTTACCATTTGAAAAGCTCTTTGTTCTTTCCCAAAGATCTGAATTTCCATGTATTATCATTTTTCATCTGCCTAAAGGACTTCCTTTTGCATTTTTTGCAGTACAGGTCTGCCGGCAATGAATTCTCTTGGTTTTCTTTTACCTGAAAATGTGCTTATTTTGCCCTCGTTATTGAAGGATATTTTTTGCTGAGTTTAGAATTCTGGGTTGTCTGTTTTATTTCTTTCAGCACTTTGAAGACATTTTTCCTCTGTTTTCTAGGCTTATTGTTACTAATAAGGAGTAAACAGTCATTTGAATTATTTCCATTTACAGTATGACATTTTTCTCAGCTTTCTTTCAAGATTTCCTCTTTCTTTACCTTTGGTTTTCAGCAGTTTGACTATGATGTGACTGAGTATGGCTTTTCTTTGGATATGTCCTGACTGGGGCTTTCTGAGATTCCTGATACTATAAGTTTCTTTCTTTCACCAAATTGAGGAAAATTTTAATCATTATTTTTTCAAATATCTTGTTCTGTTCCATTTTCTCTCTTCTCTCCTTCTGGAATTCTAATTACACAATTGACCTTCTGATATTGTTCTTCAGGCCCTTGAGGCTGTGTTCATTTATTTAAAAAATTTTTTGTCTCTGTTCTTCAGGTTGGATAATTTCTGTTAATTCATCTTTGAGTTCATTTATTCTTTCTTCTACCATATTCATAGTTCTGTACTAATCCTATTCAATAAATATTTTTATTTCAGATTTTATATTTTTATATTGAAGAAATTTTATTTTTATAGTTTCTATTTCTCTGCTGAGATTTCCTATCTTTTCCTTTATTATAATCATTTTTTTTTTACATCCTTGAGCATTTTCATTACAGTTGCCTTAAAATCCTTATCTGCTTGTTTCCAACATCTGGATTTTCTTGAAAGTCATGTTCTGATAATTATCTCTTCTCTTTAAAATTATTCATGTTTCCTACTTCATCAAGTAATTATGAATTATATTTTGGACATTTTAAATGATGTAGAGACTCTGGATTGTTACATTTGTCTGAAAAAGTGTTGATTGTTTTAATAGATGCTTAGCTTGACTGAACTCAAACTGCAAACGCTCTCCAGCAATGGGCAACAACTTAAATTTCAGGGTTGTTCTTTTAGTTTTATTAATAGTTGGCCTGCTGGAGCCTGCCCCACACAAGTATGATTCAGGGGTTAGCTGGAAATTTGAAAATAGTTTATAGATAGAATTTGGGACTCCCCATTTTGGAACTCTTCCTTCTGTGATTTCTTCCTCAATCTCTAGTGGCTGTAGTTGCCCTAAACTCATTCTTCAGCCAGTAAAGCTGCAGGTTTTCTATTGGATTTTTAGCCTCCCCATCTGGTGCAGACTGGGTCTGTCCTCAGTCTAAAAGTTATAAAAATGGGAAACACCTCCAGTACTGTTTCTTTTCTCAAAGTATTAACTCTCCTTCAGTATCTGCCTGCTGTGGATCGTTATCCAGTTCATCAGAAGTTTACAGGTGTTATCTATACAAGATTTTATTTAATAGGCATTACTCAGCCATATCAGAAGTGGAAAGAATTACTGATATAGTGTGCTAAGTATCAATTAGAATGTCAGACACCCCCCATAATATCCACCTATATAATCTGTTTACAAAAAATGTATAAGGAAGGTATCATCTCCCCCATTTTACAAATAAAGAGATTGAGGCTCAAAGGACTTAAAAAGACTTGCTTACCAACTGGGATCTAGGAAGGAAACAGAACTTAACTCAGAAGACTTATTATGGTCTTCAAGTGAAGATTATAATAAATTACCTACAGAAATATGGACAATGTTAGAAAAACAAAAAGATATGCCAAGGTGCCCAGAGAGTAGCAGCAATGAGAAATTGTTGCTATTTCCAAAGCTGAAGGAGCAACTGGAAGAAAAAGTGTCACCAAAGTCCAAGGAGAGATAAAGCCATGTAGGAGGAACTGTCAGGCATGAACTGTAGTTGTAGAGGAATGCTACCACCTCCAGAGATACTTCAGAGAGGCATGGAGGAGGCAAGGAAGGAAATCTGCCCTCTCTCTCCTCCTGCTGTCTACTCTCTTCCCAGTGACTTCCACTGGCTGAATTCTACAAGAAGCTACTGGCAAGGAAACACAGGAAATAGAGCTCACAGGAATCAGCCTCTTGGAGGGACAAAGAGTAAGGCAATAAAGGGTGTATGGATTTGGCAAACTATAAATATCCAGCACACTTGTCTAAGATAAGGTTGCCAGATTTAGCAAAGAAAAATACAGGAAGCTCCGCTATTATAAATATGAATTTCAGATCAAAAAATCCAAGAAATTTTTTGTGTATGTCCCATGCAATGGGGCATACTTATAATAAAAAAATATTTATTTTTTATCTGAAATTCAAATTTAACTGAGTGTCCTATTTTTTTCTGACAACTTAGTCTAGTCCAGTGAATAAGAGAACCTTATTTTGAATCCAAGCCTAAGATACAACTGTAATAAAGTCTTCTGTCAGTATCCCACAATTTTTTTTATGTTTTCCATGCTTACCTTATACAGCTCTCTCTCCCTCACCAGACTAGAAGTTCCTGGAGGAAAAAGATCATATCTCATTCATCTGTATATTATTTTTTTTCCTTTTTATTTATTTATTTATTTATTTATTTATTTTTTATTTCAGTATAATATGGGGGTACAGATGTTTAGGTCACGTGTGTTGCCCTTGCCCCCCCTCCCCCCTCAGTCCAAGTTTCAAATATGTCCATCCTATTGCGTGGTGCGCATTGCACTCTTTGTGTATGCATATACCCGTCCTTTCCTCACTCCTCCCCCCTCCCCCCTGCCCAACATCCAATAGATGTTATTCTTATATATGCACTTATGTGTTGATCTGTTAATACCAATTTGATGGTGAGTACATGTGGTGCTTGTTTTTCCATTCTTGGGATACCTCGCTTAGTAGAATGTGTTC